>JARKHS020002005.1:0-21446 GCA_030143305.2 Amblyomma americanum | reverse complement strand
GGTTCGCATACACCCAATAAACATAAATACCCACGAGAGCAGCAGATTGGACAGACGTTGCTGTAGCTCAGTTGGTAAGAGCACCCGACGCGATATCCGAAGGTCGTGAGTTCGAATTCCACCAGCGGCATGGTTGTTTTTTTCTGCTGGTTTGTATGTAATTTTTTTAAGCGATTTATTAATTTAGGTAACATTATCCCACTGATAAGCGCACCACAATAAAAAAATAGCGTTCCCCTATGCACCTTGGTTTCGGTGACTGTTGGCTTCCTTCATAACTTTGTCAAACGGGCCCCTCATTTCCTTTACCTCTTCTGTTAATAGCTTAACGAGGGTCTGGGTTATGGCAGTCTTGATGCCATAGGTAGCATAACAGGGCTCTCACACAGTTTCCGCCCTCACCGTTAGCTGACGTTCCACGTCATGCTCGCGGTATTACAGGGCGTGGTATGTCCGCCGCTATGGTAAAGGGTGGCACTGGTGAACACTCTCAAGGTTCGCGAACACCCAATACACATAAATACCCACGAGAGCAGCAGATTAGACCGCCGTCTCTGTAGCTCAGTTGGTAAGAGCACAGCACGCCATATTCGGAGGTCGTGGGTTCGGATCCCACCGGCGACATGGTTGTTTTTTCTGCGGCTTTATTAGTAATTTTCTTTCAGCGATTTATTAATTTAAGTAACATTATCCCACTGATAAGCGCACCACAATAAAAAAATGACGTTCCATTGTGCACCTTGGTTTCGGTGACTGTTGGCTACCTTCATAAGTTTGTCTAACGGGCCCCTCCTTTCCTTTACCTCTTCTGCTAATAGCTTAACGAGGGTCTCGGTTCTGGCAGTCTTGATGCCACAGGTAGCATAAGAGGGCTCTCACACAGTTTCCTCCCCCGCCGTTAGATGACGTTCCACGTCACGCTCGCGGTATTACAGGACGTCCTACGTCCGCCGCTATGCTCGAGGGTGGCGCTGGTGAACACTCTCAAGGTTCGTGTACACCAAATAAACATAAATACCCACGAGAGCAGCAGATTGGAGAGCCTTGTCTGTAGCCCAGTTGGTAAGAGCATCGGATTCGATATTCGAAGGTCGTGGGTTTGAATCCCACCGGCGGCATTGTTGTTTTCTCTGTGCTTTGTAATTATTTTCTTTAAGCGATTTATTAAATTAAGTAACATTATCTCACTGGTAAGCACAACACAATAAAAAAATAACGTTCCCCTATGCACCTTGGTTTTGGTGACTGTTGGCTCGCTTCATAGGTTTGTGAAACGGGCCCCTCATTTCCTTTACCTCGTCTGCTAATAGTTTAATGAGGGTCTCAGTTCTGGCAGTCTTGATGCCATAGGTAGCATAAGATGGCTCTCACACAGTTTCCGCCCTCGCTGTTAGATGAAGTTCCACCTCACACTCGCGGTATTACATGACGTGCTACGTCCGCCGCTATTGTCGAGGGTGGCGCTGGTGATTACTCTCTAGGTTCGCGTACACCCAATAAACATAAATACCCACGAGAGCAGCAGATTGGACAGCCGTCGCTGTAGCTATGTTGGTAAGAGCACCGGACGCGATATTCGGAGGTCGTGGGTTTGGATCCCACCGGTGGCATGGTTGTTTTCTCTGCTGCTTTGTAATTTTCTTTAAGCGATTTATTAATTTAAGTAACATTATCCCACTGATAAGTTCACACAATAAAAAAATAGCGTTCCCCTATGCACTTTGGCTTCGGTGACTATTGGCTCCCTTCATAAGTTTCTGAAACAGGCCCCTCATTTCCTTTACCTCTTCTGCTAATAGCTTAACGAGGGTCTCGGTTCTGGCAGTCTTGATGCAACAGGTAGCATAAGAGGGCTCTCACACAGTTTCCGCCCTCGCCGCTAGATGGCGTTCCTCGTCAAGCTCGCGGTATTACAGGACGTGTTACGTCCGCCGATATGGTCGAGGGTGGCGCTGGTGAACACTCTCAAGGTTTGCGTACACCCAATGAACACAAATACCCACGAGAACAGCAGATTGGACAGCTGTCGCTATCGCTCAGTTGGTAAGCTCCTGACGCGATATTCGGAGGTCGTTGGTTCGGATCCCACCGGCGGCATGGTTGTTTCTTCAGCTGCTTTGTAAGTAATTTTCTTTAAGCGATTTATTAGTTCAAGTAACAATATCCGACTGATAAGCACCACACATTAAAAAAATAACGCTTTCTTATGCACCTTGGTTTCGGAGACAGTTGGCTCCCTTCATAACTTTGTCAAACGGGCCCTTCATTTCCTTTACCTTGTCTGCTAATATCTTAACGATGGTCTCAAATCTGGCAGTCTTGATCCCATAGGTAGTATAAGAGGGCTCTCACACAGTTTCCGCCCTCGCAGTTAGACGACGTTCCACGTCACGCTCGCGGTATTAAAGGACGTGCTACGTCCGCCGCTATGGTCAAGGGTGGCGCTGGCGAATACTCTCAAGGTTCACGTACAGCTAATAAACATAAATACCCACGAGAGCAGCAGATTGGACAGCCGTCACGGTAGCTCAGTTGGTAAGAGCACCGGACGCAATATTCGAAGGTCGTGGGTTCGGACCCCACCGGTGGCATGGTTGTTTTTTCTGCTCCTTTGTAATTTTCTTTAAGCGATTTATTAATTTAAGTAACATTATCCCACTGATAAGCACAACACAATAAAAAATAACGTTCCCCTATGCACCTTGATTTCGGTGACTGTTGGCTCCCTTCATAAGTTTGTGAAACGAGTCCCTCATTTCCGTTACCTCTTCTGCTAATAGTTCAACGAGGGTCTCGGTTATGGTACTCTTGATGCCAATACGTAGCATAAGAGTGCTCTCACACAGTTTCAGCCCACGCCGTTAGATGTCGTTCCACGTCACGCTCGCGGTATTACAGGACGTGCTACGTCCGCCGCTATGGCCGAGGGTGGCACTGGTGAACACTGTCAAGGTTCGTGTACACCCAATAAACATAAATACCCACGAGAGCAGCAGATTGGAACGTTGTTGCAGTAGCTCAGTTAGCAAGAACACCGGACGCGATATTCGGAGGTCGTGGGTTTGGATCCCACCGGCGGCATGGTTGTTTTTTCTGCTGCTTTGTATGTAGTTTTCTTTAAGCAATTTATTAGTTCAAGTAACAATATCCGACTGATAAGCACCACACAATAAAAAAATAACGCTTTAATATGCACCTTGGTTTCGGTGACAGGTGCCTCTCTTGACAAGTTTGTCAACCGGGCCCCTCATTTCCTTTACCTTGTCTGCTAATCGCCTAACAAGGGTCTCGGTTCTGGCAGTCTTGATGCCATAGGTAGCATAAGAGGGCTCTCACACAGTTTCCGCCCTCGCCGTTAGATGACGTTCCACCTCACACTCGCGATATTACATGACGTGCTACGTCCGCCGCTATGGTCGAGGGTGGCGTTCGTTATTACTCTCAAGGTTCGCGTACACCCAATAAACATAAATACCCACGAGAGCAGCAGATTGGACAGCCGTCGCTGTAGCTATGTTGGTAAGAGCACCGGACGCGAAATTCGGAGGTCATGTGCTCGGATCCTACCGGCGGCACGGTTTTTTTTTTCTGCGGCTTTTTAAGTATTTTCTTTTAAGCGATTTATTAATTTAAGTAACCTTATCCCACTGATTAGCTCACACAATAAAAAAATAACGTTCCCCTATGCGCATTGGTTTCGGTGACTATTGGCTCCCTTCATAAGTTTCTGAAATGGGCCGATCATTTCCTTTACCTTGTCTGCTAATATCTTAACGACGGTCTCGGTTCTGGCAGTCTTGATGCTATAGGAAGCATAAGAGGGCTCTCAGACAGTTTCCGCCCTCGCCGTTAGATGACGTTCCATGTCACACTCGCGGTATTACAGGAAGTGCTGCGTCCGCCGCTATGGTCGAGGGTGGCACTGGTGAACACTCTCAAGGTTCGCGTACACCCGATAAACATAAATACCGACGAGAGCAGCAGATTGGACAGATGCAGTAGCTCAGTTGGCAAGAACACCGGACGAGACATTCGGAGGTAGTGGGTTTTGATCCCACCGGCGGCATGGTGGTTTTCTCTGCTGCTGTGTAAGTAATTTTCTTTAAGCAATTTATTAATTCAAGAAACATTATCCCACTGATAAACACAAAACAATACAAAAATAACATTCCCCTATGCACCTTGGTTTCGGTGGCCGTTGGCTCCCTTCACAAGTTTGTCAAACGGGCCCCTCATTTCGTTTACCTTGTCTGCTAATAGCCTAACAAGGGTCTCGATGCTGGCAGTCTTGATGCCTTAGGTAGCATAAGAGGGCTCTCACACAGTTTCCGCCCTCGCCGTTAGATGACGTTCCACCTCACACTCGCGATATTAGATGACGTGCTACGTCCGCCGCTATGGTCGAGGGTGGCGTTCGTTATTACTCTCAAGGTTCGCGTACACCCAATAAACATAACTACCCACGAGAGCAGCAGATTGGACAGCCGTCGCTGTATCTATGTTGGTAAGAGCACCGGACGCGATATTCGGAGGTCATGGGTTTGGATCCCACCAGTGGCATGGTTGTTTTCTCTGCTGCTTTGTAAGTTTTTTCTTTAAGCGATTTATTAATTTAAGTAACATTATCGCACTGATAAGCACAACAAAATAAAAAATAGCCTTCCCCTATGCACCTTGGTTTCGGAGACAGTTGGCTCCCTTCATAACTTTGTCAAACGGGCCCTTCATTTCCTTTACCTTGTCTGCTAATATCTTAACGATGGTCTCAATTCTGACAGTCTTGATCCCATAGGTAGTATAAGAGGGCTCTCACACAGTTTCCGCCCTCGCAGTTAGATGACGTCCCACGTCACGCTCGCGGTACTACAGGACGTGCTACGTCCGCCGCTATGGTCGAGGGTGGCGCTGGTGAACACTCTCAAGGTTCACGTACACCTAATGAACATAAATACCCACGAGAGCAGCTGATTGGACAGCCGTCACTGTAGCTCAGTTGGTAAGAGCACCGGACGCAATATTCGAAGGTCGTGGGTTCGGATCAAACCGGTGGCATGGTTGTTTTTCCTGCTCCTTTGTAAGTAATTTTCCTTAAGCGATTTATTAATTTAAGTAACATTATCCCACTGATTAGCTCACACAATAAAAAAATAACGTTCCCCTATGCGCATTGGTTTCGGTGACTATTGGCTCCCTTCATAAGTTTCTGAAATGGGCCGATCATTTCCTTTACCTTGTCTGCTAATATCTTAACGACGGTCTCGGTTCTGGCAGTCTTGATGCTATAGGAAGCATAAGAGGGCTCTCAGACAGTTTCCGCCCTCGCCGTTAGATGACGTTCCATGTCACACTCGCGGTATTACAGGAAGTGCTGCGTCCGCCGCTATGGTCGAGGGTGGCACTGGTGAACACTCTCAAGGTTCGCGTACACCCGATAAACATAAATACCAACGAGAGCAGCAGATTGGACAGATGCAGTAGCTCAGTTGGCAAGAACACCGGACGAGACATTCGGAGGTAGTGGGTTTTGATCCCACCGGCGGCATGGTGGTTTTCTCTGCTGCTGTGTAAGTAATTTTCTTTAAGCAATTTATTAATTCAAGAAACATTATCCCACTGATAAACACAAAACAATACAAAAATAACATTCCCCTATGCACCTTGGTTTCGGTGGCCGTTGGCTCCCTTCACAAGTTTGTCAAACGGGCCCCTCATTTCGTTTACCTTGTCTGCTAATAGCCTAACAAGGGTCTCGGTGCTGGCAGTCTTGATGCCTTAGGTAGCATAAGAGGGCTCTCACACAGTTTCCGCCCTCGCCGTTAGATGACGTTCCACCTCACACTCGCGATATTAGATGACGTGCTACGTCCGCCGCTATGGTCGAGGGTGGCGTTCGTTATTACTCTCAAGGTTCGCGTACACCCAATAAACATAACTACCCACGAGAGCAGCAGATTGGACAGCCGTCGCTGTATCTATGTTGGTAAGAGCACCGGACGCGATATTCGGAGGTCATGGGTTTGGATCCCACCAGTGGCATGGTTGTTTTCTCTGCTGCTTTGTAAGTTTTTCTTTAAGCGATTTATTAATTTAAGTAACATTATCGCACTGATAAGCACAACAAAATAAAAAATAGCCTTCCCCTATGCACCTTGGTTTCGGAGACAGTTGGCTCCCTTCATAACTTTGTCAAACGGGCCCTTCATTTCCTTTACCTTTTCTGCTAATATCTTAACGATGGTCTCAATTCTGACAGTCTTGATCCCATAGGTAGTATAAGAGGGCTCTCACACAGTTTCCGCCCTCGCAGTTAGATGACGTTCCACGTCACGCTCGCGGTACTACAGGACGTGCTACGTCCGCCGCTATGGTCGAGGGTGGCGCTGGTGAACACTCTCAAGGTTCACGTACACCTAATGAACATAAATACCCACGAGAGCAGCTGATTGGACAGCCGTCACTGTAGCTCAGTTGGTAAGAGCACCGGACGCAATATTCGAAGGTCGTGGGTTCGGATCAAACCGGTGGCATGGTTGTTTTTCCTGCTCCTTTGTAAGTAATTTTCCTTAAGCGATTTATTAATTTAAGTAACATTATCCCACTGATAAGCACAACACAATAAAAAAATAACGTTCCCCTATGCACCTTGATTTCGGTGACTGTTGGCTCGCTTCATAAGTTTGTGAAACGAGTCCCTCATTTCCGTTACCTCTTCTGCTAATAGTTTAACGAGGGTCTCGGTTATGGTAGTCTTGATGCCATTAGGTAGCATAAGAATGCTCTCACACAGTTTCCGCCCACGCCGGTAGATGTCGTTCCACGTCACGCTCGCGGTATTACAGGACGTGCTACGTCCGCCGCTATGGTCGAGGGTGGCACTGGTGAACACTCTCAAGGTTCGCATACACCCAATAAACATAAATACCCACGAGAGCAGCAGATTGGACAGACGTTGCTGTAGCTCAGTTGGTAAGAGCACCCGACGCGATATCCGAAGGTCGTGAGTTCGAATTCCACCAGCGGCATGGTTGTTTTTTTCTGCTGGTTTGTATGTAATTTTTTTTAAGCGATTTATTAATTTAGGTAACATTATCCCACTGATAAGCGCACCACAATAAAAAAATAGCGTTCCCCTATGCACCTTGGTTTCGGTGACTGTTGGCTTCCTTCATAACTTTTTCAAACGGGCCCCTCATTTCCTTTACCTCTTCTGTTAATAGCTTAACGAGGGTCTGGGTTATGGCAGTCTTGATGCCATAGGTAGCATAACAGGGCTCTCACACAGTTTCCGCCCTCACCGTTAGCTGACGTTCCACGTCATGCTCGCGGTATTACAGGGCGTGGTATGTCCGCCGCTATGGTAAAGGGTGGCACTGGTGAACACTCTCAAGGTTCGCGAACACCCAATACACATAAATACCCACGAGAGCAGCAGATTAGACCGCCGTCTCTGTAGCTCAGTTGGTAAGAGCACAGCACGCCATATTCGGAGGTCGTGGGTTCGGATCCCACCGGCGACATGGTTGTTTTTTCTGCGGCTTTATTAGTAATTTTCTTTCAGCGATTTATTAATTTAAGTAACATTATCCCACTGATAAGCGCACCACAATAAAAAAATGACGTTCCATTGTGCACCTTGGTTTCGGTGACTGTTGGCTACCTTCATAAGTTTGTCTAACGGGCCCCTCCTTTCCTTTACCTCTTCTGCTAATAGCTTAACGAGGGTCTCGGTTCTGGCAGTCTTGATGCCACAGGTAGCATAAGAGGGCTCTCACACAGTTTCCTCCCCCGCCATTAGATGACGTTCCACGTCACGCTCGCGGTATTACAGGACGTCCTACGTCCGCCGCTATGCTCGAGGGTGGCGCTGGTGAACACTCTCAAGGTTCGTGTACACCAAATAAACATAAATACCCACGAGAGCAGCAGATTGGAGAGCCGTGTCTGTAGCTCAGTTGGTAAGAGCACGGACACGATATTCGAAGGTCGTGGGTTCGAATCCCACCGGCGGCATTGTTGTTTTCTCTGTGCTTTGTAATTATTTTCTTTAAGCGATTTATTAAATTAAGTAACATTATCTCACTGGTAAGCACAACACAATAAAAAAATAACGTTCCCCTATGCACCTTGGTTTTGGTGACTGTTGGCTCCCTTCATAAGTTTGTGAAACGGGCCCCTCATTTCCTTTACCTTGTCTGCTAATAGTTTAATGAGGGTCTCAGTTCTGGCAGTCTTGATGCCATAGGTAGCATAAGAAGGCTCTCACACAGTTTCCGCCCTCGCCGTTAGATGAAGTTCCACCTCACACTCGCGGTATTACATGACGTGCTACGTCCGCCGCTATGGTCGAGGGTGGCGCTGGTGATTACTCTCAAGGTTCGCGTACACCCAATAAACATAAATACCCACGAGAGCAGCAGATTGGACAGCCGTCGCTGTAGCTATGTTGGTAAGAGCACCGGACGCGATATTCGGAGGTCGTGGGTTTGGATCCCACCGGTGGCATGGTTGTTTTCTCTGCTGCTTTGTAAGTAATTTTCTTTAAGCGATTTATTAATTTAAGTAACATTATCCCACTGATAAGTTCACACAATAAAAAAATAGCGTTCCCCTATGCACTTTGGCTTCGGTGACTATTGGCTCCCTTCATAAGTTTCTGAAACAGGCCCCTCATTTCCTTTACCTCTTCTGCTAATAGCTTAACGAGGGTCTCGGTTCTGGCAGTCTTGATGCCATAGGTAGCATAAGAGGGCTCTCACACAGTTTCCGCCCTCGCCGTTAGATGACGTTCCATCGTCACAGCTCGCGGTATTACAGGACGTGCTACGTCCGCCGCTATGGTCGAGGGTGGCGCTGGTGAACACTCTCAAGGTTCGCGTACACCCAATAAACATAAATACCCACGAGAGCAGCAGATTGGACAGCTGTCGCTGTAGCTCAGTTGGTAAGGCACCGGACGCGATATTCGGAGGTCGTGGGTTCGGATCCCACCGGCGGCATGGTTGTTTTTCTGCTGCTTTGTAAGTAATTTTCTTTAAGCGATTTATTAATTTAAGTAACATTATCCGACTGATAAGCACACAATAAAAAAATAACGTTCCCCTATGCACCTTGGTTTCGGAGACAGTTGGCTCCCTTCATAACTTTGTCAAACGGGCCCCTCATTTCCTTTACCTTGTCTGCTAATATCTTAACGAGGGTCTCAGTTCTGGCAGTCTTGATCCCATAGGTAGCATAAGAGGGCTCTCACACAGTTTCCGCCCTCGCCGTTAGATGACGTTCCACGTCACGCTCGCGGTATTACAGGACGTGCTACGTCCGCCGCTATGGTCGAGGGTGGCGCTGGTGAATACTCTCAAGGTTCGCGTACACCCAATAAACATAAATACCCACGAGAGCAGCAGATTGGACAGCCGTCGCTGTAGCTCAGTTGGTAAGAGCACCGGACGCGATATTCGAAGGTCGTGGGTTCGGATCCCACCGGCGGCATGGTTGTTTTTTCTGCTCCTTTGTAAGTAATTTTCTTTAAGCGATTTATTAATTTAAGTAACATTATCCCACTGATAAGCACAACACAATAAAAAAATAACGTTCCCCTATGCACCTTGATTTCGGTGACTGTTGGCTCCCTTCATAAGTTTGTGAAACGAGTCCCTCATTTCCGTTACCTCTTCTGCTAATAGTTTAACGAGGGTCTCGGTTATGGTAGTCTTGATGCCATAGGTAGCATAAGAGTGCTCTCACACAGTTTCCGCCCACGCCGTTAGATGTCGTTCCACGTCACGCTCGCGGTATTACAGGACGTGCTACGTCCGCCGCTATGGTCGAGGGTGGCACTGGTGAACACTCTCAAGGTTCGTGTACACCCAATAAACATAAATACCCACGAGAGCAGCAGATTGGACCGATGTTGCAGTAGCTCAGTTGGCAAGAACACCGGACGCGATATTCGGAGGTCGTGGGTTTGGATCCCACCGGCGGCATGGTTGTTTTTTCTGCTGCTTTGTATGTAGTTTTCTTTAAGCAATTTATTAAGTTCAAGTAACAATATCCGACTGATAAGCACCACACAATAAAAAATAACGCTTTCCTATGCACCTTGGTTTCGGTGACAGTTGGCTCCCTTCACAAGTTTGTCAACCGGGCCCCTCATTTCCTTTACCTTGTCTGCTAATAGCCTAACAAGGGTCTCGGTTCTGGCAGTCTTGATGCCATAGGTAGCATAAGAGGGCTCTCACACAGTTTCCGCCCTCGCCGTTAGATGACGTTCCACCTCACACTCGCGGTATTACATGACGTGCTACGTCCGCCGCTATGGTCGAGGGTGGCGCTGGTTATTACTCTCAAGGTTCGCGTACACCCAATAAACATAAATACCCACGAGAGCAGCAGATTGGACAGCCGTCGCTGTAGCTCAGTTGGTAAGAGCACCGGACGCGATATTCGGAGGTCATGGGTTTGGATCCCACCGGCGGCATGGTTGTTTTTTCTGCTGCTTTGTAAGTATTTTCTTTAAGCGATTTATTAATTTAAGTAACATTATCCCACTGATAAGCACAACACAATAAAAAAATAACGTTCCCCTATGCACCTTGGTTTCGGTGACTATTGGCTCCCTTCATAAGTTTGTCAAACGGGCCCCTCATTTCCTTTACCTTGTCTGCTAATAGCTTAACGAGGGTCTCGGTTCTGGCAGTCTTGATGCCTATAGGTAGCATAAGAGGGCTCTCACACAGTTTCCGCCCTCGCCGTTAGATGACGTTCCATGTCACACTCGCGGTATTACAGGAAGTGCTGCGTCCGCCGCTATGGTCGAGGGTGGCTCTGGTGAACACTCTCAAGGTTCGCGTACACCCAATAAACATAAATACCAACGAGAGCAGCAGATTGGACAGATGTCGCAGTAGCTCAGTTGGCAAGAACACCGGACGAGATATTCGGAGGTCGTGGGTTTGGATCCCACCGGCGGCATGGTTGTTTTCTCTGCTGCTTTGTAAGTAATTTTCTTTAAGCAGATTTATTAATTCAAGAAACATTATCCCACTGATAAACACAACACAATAAAAAATAACGTTCCCCTATGCACCTTGGTTTCGGTGACTGTTGGCTCCCTTCATAAGTTTGTCAAACGGGCCCCTCATTTCCTTTACCTTGTCTGCTAATAGCCTAACAAGGGTCTCGGTTCTGGCAGTCTTGATGCCATAGGTAGCATAAGAGGGCTCTCACACAGTTTCCGCCCTCGCCGTTAGATGACGTTCCACGTCACAGCTCGCGGTATTACAGGACGTGCTACGTCCGCCGCTATGGTCGAGGGTGGCGCTGGTGAACACTCTCAAGGTTCGCGTACACCCAATAAACATAAATACCCACGAGAGCAGCAGATTGGACAGCCGTCGCTGTAGCTCAGTTGGTAAGAGCACCGGACGCGATATTCGGAGGTCGTGGGTTTGGATCCCACCGGCGGCATGGTTGTTTTTCTGCTGCTTTGTAAGTAATTTTCTTTAAGCGATTTATTAATTTAAGTAACATTATCCACTGATAAGCACAACACAATAAAAAAATAACGCTTCCCCTATGCACCTTGGTTTCGGAGACAGTTGGCTCCCTTCATAACTTTGTCAAACGGGCCCTTCATTTCCTTTACCTTGTCTGCTAATATCTTAACGATGGTCTCAATTCTGGACAGTCTTGATCCCATAGGTAGTATAAGAGGGCTCTCACACAGTTTCCGCCCTCGCCGTTAGATGACGTTCCACGTCACGCTCGCGGTATACAGGACGTGCTACGTCCGCCGCTATGGTCGAGGGTGGCGCTGGTGAACACTCTCAAGGTTCACGTACACCTAATAAACATAAATACCCACGAGAGCAGCAGATTGGACAGCCGTCACTGTAGCTCAGTTGGTAAGAGCACCGGACGCAATATTCGAAGGTCGTGGGTTCGGATCCCACCGGTGGCATGGTTGTTTTTTCTGCTCCTTTGTAAGTAATTTTCTTTAAGCGATTTATTAATTTAAGTAACATTATCCCACTGATAAGCACAACACAATAAAAAAATAACGTTCCCCTATGCACCTTGATTTCGGTGACTGTTGGCTCCCTTCATAAGTTTGTGAAACGAGTGCCCTCATTTCCGTTACCTCTTCTGCTAATAGTTTAACGAGGGTCTCGGTTCTGGTAGTCTTGATGCCATTAGGTAGCATAAGAGTGCTCTCACACAGTTTCCGCCCTCGCCGTTAGATGACGTTCCACGTCACGACTCGCGGTATTACAGGACGTGCTACGTCCGCCGCTATGGTCGAGGGGCCTGGTGACACTCAAGGTTCGGTACACCCAATAACAAAATACCAGAGCAGCAGATTGGCCGTGCGTAGCTCGTTGGTAAGACACGGCGGTATTCGAGGTCGTGGGTTGGATCCCACGCGGCATGGTGTTTTTCTGCTGCTTTGTAAGTATTTTCTAAGCATTTATTAATTTAAGTAACATTATCCCACTGATAAGCACACACAATAAAAAAATAACGTTCCCCTATGCACCTTGGTTTCGGTGACTGTTGGCTCCCTTCATAAGTTTGTGAAACGGGCCGATCATTTCCTTTACCTTGTCTGCTAATAGCTTAACGAGGGTCTCGGTTCTGGCAGTCTTGATGCCATAGGTAGCATAAGAGGGCTCTCACACAGTTTCCGCCCTCGCCGTTAGATGACGTTCCATGTCACACTCGCGGTATTACAGGAAGTGCTGCGTCCGCCGCTATGGTCGAGGGTGGCACTGGTGAACACTCTCAAGGTTCGCGTACACCCAATAAACATAAATACCAACGAGAGCAGCAGATTGGACAGAGTGCAGTAGCTCAGTTGGCAAGAACACCGGACGAGATATTCGGAGGTCGTGGGTTTGGATCCCACCGGCGGCATGGTGGTTTTCTCTGCTGCTGTGTAAGTAATTTTCTTTAAGCAATTTATTAATTCAAGAAACATTATCCCACTGATAAACACAAAACAATACAAAAATAACATTCCCCTATGCACCTTGGTTTCGGTGGCCGTTGGCTCCCTTCACAAGTTTGTCAAACGGGCCCCTCATTTCGTTTACCTTGTCTGCTAATAGCCTAACAAGGGTCTCGGTGCTGGCAGTCTTGATGCCTTAGGTAGCATAAGAGGGCTCTCACACAGTTTCCGCCCTCGCCGTTAGATGACGTTCCACCTCACACTCGCGATATTAGATGACGTGCTACGTCCGCCGCTATGGTCGAGGGTGGCGTTCGTTATTACTCTCAAGGTTCGCGTACACCCAATAAACATAACTACCCACGAGAGCAGCAGATTGGACAGCCGTCGCTGTATCTATGTTGGTAAGAGCACCGGACGCGATATTCGGAGGTCATGGGTTTGGATCCCACCAGTGGCATGGTTGTTTTCTCTGCTGCTTTGTAAGTATTTTCTTTAAGCGATTTATTAATTTAAGTAACATTATCGCACTGATAAGCACAACAAAATAAAAAAATAGCCTTCCCCTATGCACCTTGGTTTCGGAGACAGTTGGCTCCCTTCATAACTTTGTCAAACGGGCCCTTCATTTCCTTTACCTTTCTGCTAATATCTTAACGATGGTCTCAATTCTGACAGTCTTGATCCCATAGGTAGTATAAGAGGGCTCTCACACAGTTTCCGCCCTCGCAGTTAGATGACGTTCCACGTCACGCTCGCGGTACTACAGGACGTGCTACGTCCGCCGCTATGGTCGAGGGTGGCGCTGGTGAACACTCTCAAGGTTCACGTACACCTAATGAACATAAATACCCACGAGAGCAGCTGATTGGACAGCCGTCACTGTAGCTCAGTTGGTAAGAGCACCGGACGCAATATTCGAAGGTCGTGGGTTCGGATCAAACCGGTGGCATGGTTGTTTTTCCTGCTCCTTTGTAAGTAATTTTCCTTAAGCGATTTATTAATTTAAGTAACATTATCCCACTGATAAGCACAACACAATAAAAAAATAACGTTCCCCTATGCACCTTGATTTCGGTGACTGTTGGCTCGCTTCATAAGTTTGTGAAACGAGTCCCTCATTTCCGTTACCTCTTCTGCTAATAGTTTAACGAGGGTCTCGGTTATGGTAGTCTTGATGCCATTAGGTAGCATAAGAATGCTCTCACACAGTTTCCGCCCACGCCGGTAGATGTCGTTCCACGTCACGCTCGCGGTATTACAGGACGTGCTACGTCCGCCGCTATGGTCGAGGGTGGCACTGGTGAACACTCTCAAGGTTCGCATACACCCAATAAACATAAATACCCACGAGAGCAGCAGATTGGACAGACGTTGCTGTAGCTCAGTTGGTAAGAGCACCCGACGCGATATCCGAAGGTCGTGAGTTCGAATTCCACCAGCGGCATGGTTGTTTTTTTCTGCTGGTTTGTATGTAATTTTTTTTAAGCGATTTATTAATTTAGGTAACATTATCCCACTGATAAGCGCACCACAATAAAAAAATAGCGTTCCCCTATGCACCTTGGTTTCGGTGACTGTTGGCTTCCTTCATAACTTTTTCAAACGGGCCCCTCATTTCCTTTACCTCTTCTGTTAATAGCTTAACGAGGGTCTGGGTTATGGCAGTCTTGATGCCATAGGTAGCATAACAGGGCTCTCACACAGTTTCCGCCCTCACCGTTAGCTGACGTTCCACGTCATGCTCGCGGTATTACAGGGCGTGGTATGTCCGCCGCTATGGTAAAGGGTGGCACTGGTGAACACTCTCAAGGTTCGCGAACACCCAATACACATAAATACCCACGAGAGCAGCAGATTAGACCGCCGTCTCTGTAGCTCAGTTGGTAAGAGCACAGCACGCCATATTCGGAGGTCGTGGGTTCGGATCCCACCGGCGACATGGTTGTTTTTTCTGCGGCTTTATTAGTAATTTTCTTTCAGCGATTTATTAATTTAAGTAACATTATCCCACTGATAAGCGCACCACAATAAAAAAATGACGTTCCATTGTGCACCTTGGTTTCGGTGACTGTTGGCTACCTTCATAAGTTTGTCTAACGGGCCCCTCCTTTCCTTTACCTCTTCTGCTAATAGCTTAACGAGGGTCTCGGTTCTGGCAGTCTTGATGCCACAGGTAGCATAAGAGGGCTCTCACACAGTTTCCTCCCCCGCCATTAGATGACGTTCCACGTCACGCTCGCGGTATTACAGGACGTCCTACGTCCGCCGCTATGCTCGAGGGTGGCGCTGGTGAACACTCTCAAGGTTCGTGTCCACCAAATAAACATAAATACCCACGAGAGCAGCAGATTGGAGAGCCGTGTCTGTAGCTCAGTTGGTAAGAGCACGGACACGATATTCGAAGGTCGTGGGTTCGAATCCCACCGGCGGCATTGTTGTTTTCTCTGTTGCTTTGTAATTATTTTCTTTAAGCGATTTATTAAATTAAGTAACATTATCTCACTGGTAAGCACAACACAATAAAAAAATAACGTTCCCCTATGCACCTTGGTTTTGGTGACTGTTGGCTCCCTTCATAAGTTTGTAAAACGGGCCCCTCATTTCCTTTACCTTGTCTGCTAATAGTTTAATGAGGGTCTCAGTTCTGGCAGTCTTGATGCCATAGGTAGCATAAGAAGGCTCTCACACAGTTCCCGCCCTCGCCGTTAGATGACGTACCACGTCAAGCTCGCTGTATTACAGGACGTGCTACGTCCTCCGCTATGGTCGAGGGTGGCGCTGGTGATTACTCTCAAGGTTCGCGTACACCCAATAAACATAAATACCCACGAGAGCACCAGATTGGACAGCCGTCGCTGTAGCTATGTTGGTAAGAGCACCGGACGCGATATTCGGAGGTCGTGGGTTTTGATCCCACCGGTGGCATGGTTGTTTTCTCTGCTGCTTTGTAAGTAATTTTCTTTAACCAATTTATTAATTCAAGAAACATTATCCCACTTATAAACACAACACAATACAAAAATAACATTCCCCTATGCACCTTGGTTCCGGTGGCTGTTGGCTCCCTTCACAAGTTTGTCAAACGGGCCCCTCATTTCCTTTACCTTGTCTGCTAATAGCCTAACAAGGGTCTCGGTTCTGGCAGTCTTGATGCCTTAGGTAGCATAAGAGGGCTCTCACACAGTTTCCGCCCCCGCCGTTAGATGAAGTTCCATCTCACACTCGCGGTATTACATGACGTGCTACGACCGCCGCTATGGTCGAGGGTGGCGCTGGTGATTACTCTCAAGGTTCGCGTACACCCAATAAACATAAATACCCACGAGAGCAGCAGATTGGACAGCCGTCGCTGTAGCTATGTTGGTAAGTGCACCGGACGCGATATTCGGAGGTCATGGGTTTGGATCCAACCGGTGGCATGGTTGTTTTCTCTGCTGCTTTGTAAGTAATTTTCTTTAAGCGATTTATTAATTTAAGTAACATTATCCGACTGATAAGTTCACACAATAAAAAAATAGCGTTCCCCTATGCACTTTGGCTTCGGTGACTATTGGCTCCCTTCATAAGTTTCTGAAACAGGCCCCTCATTTCCTTTACCTCTTCTGCTAATAGCTTAACGAGGGTCTCCGTTCTGGCAGTCTTGATGCCATAGGCAGCATAGGAGGGCTCTCACACAGTTTCCGCCCTCGCCGTTAGGTGACGTTCCACGTCACGCTCACGGTATTACAGGACGTGCTACGTCTGCCGCTTTGGTCGAGTGTGGCGCTGGTGAAGAGTCTCAAGGTTCGCGTACACCCAATAAACATAAATACTCACGAAAGCAGCAGATAGGACAGCTGTCGCTGTAGCTGAGTTGGTAAGAGCACCGGACGCGATATTCGGAGGTCGTGGGTTGGATCCCACCGGCGGCATGGTTGTTTTCTTCTGCTGCTTTGTAAGTAATTTTCTTTAAGCAGATTTATTAATTCAAGTAACATTATCCCACTGATAAGCACAACACAAAAAAAATAACGTTCCCCTATGCACCTTGGTTTCGGTGACTGTTGGCTCCCTTCATAAGTTTGTCAAACGGGCCCCTCATTTCCTTTACCTTGTCTGCTAATAGTTTAACGAGGGTCTCAGTTCTGGCAGGTTTGATGCTATAGGTAGCATAAGAAGGCTCTCACACAGTTCCCGCCCTCGCCGTTAGATGACGTTCCACGTCACGATCGCGGTATTACAGGACGTGCTACGTCCGCCGCTATGGCCGAGGGTTGCGCTGGTGAATACTCTGAAGGTTCGCGTACACCCAATAAACATAAATACCTACGAGAGCAGCAGATTAGACAGCCTATGCTGTAGCTTCGTTGGTAAGAGCATCGGACGCAATATTCGAAGGTCGTGGGTTCGGATCCCACCGGTGGCATGGTTGTTTTTTCTGCTCCTTTGTAAGTAATTTTCCTTAAGCGATTTATTATTTAACTAACATTATCCCACTGATAAGGTCACAAAATAAAAAAATAACGTTCCCCAATGCACCTTGATTTCAGTGACTGTTGGCTCCCTTCATAAGTTTGTGAAACGAGTGCCTCATTTTCGTTACCTCTTCTGCTAATAGTTTAACGAGGGTCTCGGTTATGGTAGTCTTGATGCCATTAGATAGCATAAGAGTGCTCTCACACAGTTTCCGCCCACGCCGTTAGATGTCGTTGCACGTCACGCTCGCGGTATTACAGGACGTGCTACGTCCGCCGCTATGGTCGAGGGTGGCACTGGTGAACAATCTCAAGGTTCGTGTACACCCAATAAACATAAATACCCACGAGAGCAGCAGATTGGACCGATGTTGCAGTAGCTGAGTTGGCAAGAACACCGGACGCGATATTCGGAGGTCATGGGTTTGGATCCCACCGACGGCATGGTTGTTTTTTCTGCTGCTTTGTATGTAGTTTTCTTTAAGCAATTTATTAAGTCAAGTAACAATATCCGACTGATAAGCACCACACAATAAAAAATAACGTTTTCCTATGCACCTTGGTTTCGGTGACAGTTGGCTCCCTTCACAAGTTTGTCAACCGGGCCCCTCATTTCCTTTATCTTGTCTGCTAATAGCCTAACAAGGGTCTCGGTTCTGCCAGTCTTGATGCCATAGGTAGCATAAGAGTGCTCTCACACAGTTTCCGCCCTCGCCGTTAGATGACGTTCCACCTCCCACTCGCGGCATTACATGACGTGCTACGTCCGCCGCTATGGTCGAGGGTGGCGCTGGTTATTACTCTCAAGGTTCGCGTACACCCAATAAACATAAATACCAACGAGAGCAGCAGATTGGAAAGATGTTGCAGTAGCTCAGTTGGCAAGAACACCGGACGAGATATTCGGAGGTCATGGGTTTGGATCCCACCAGTGGCATGGTTGTTTTCTCTGCTGCTTTGTAAGTAATTTTCTTTAACCAATTTATTAATTCAAGAAACATTATCCCACTGATAAACACAACACAATCCAAAAATAACACTCCCCTATGCACCTTGGTTTCGGTGGCTGTTGGCTCCCTTCACAAGTTTGTCAAACGGGCCCCTCATTTCCTTTACCTTATCTGCTAATAGCCTAACAAGGGTCTCGGTTATGGCAGTCTTGATGCCTTAGGTAGCATAAGAGGGCTCTCACACAGTTTCCGCCCTCGCCGTTAGATGACGTCCATGTCACACTCGCGGTATTACAGGAAGTGCTGCGTCCGCCCCTATGGTCGAGGGTTGCTCTGGTGAACACTGTCAAGGTTCGCGTACACCCAATAAACATAAATACCAACGAGAGCAGCAGATTGGACAGATGTCGCAGTAGCTCAGTTGGCAAGAACACCGGACGAGATATTCGGAGGTCGTGGGCTTGGATACCACTGGCGGCATGGTTGTTTTCTCTGCTGCTTTGTAAGTAATTTTCTTTAAGAGATTTATTAATTTAAGCAACATTATCCCACTGATAAATTCACACAATAAAAAATAGCGTTCCCCTATGCACTTTGGCTTCGGTGACTATTGGCTCCCTTCATAAGTTCGTGAAACGAGTCCCTCATTTCCTTTACCTCTTCTGCTAATAGCTTAACTAGGGTCTCGGTTCTGGCAGTCTTGATGCCACAGGTAGCATAAGAGGGCTCTCACACAGTTTCCGCCCTCGCCGCTAGATGACGTTCCTCGTCAAGCTCGTGGTATTACAGGACGTGTTACATCCGCCGATATGGTCGAGGGTGGCGCTGGGGAACACTCTCAAGGTTTGCGTACACCCAATGAACACAAATACCCACGAGGGCAGCAGATTGGACAGCTGTCGCTATCGCTCAGTTGGTAAGCACCTGACGCGATATTCGGAGGTCGTTGGTTCGGATCCCACCGGCGGCATGGTTGTTTCTTCTGCTGCTTTGTAAGTAATTTTCTTTATGCGATTTATTAGTTCAAGTAACAATATCCGACTGATAAGCACCGCACAATAAAAAAATAACGCTTTCCTATGCACCTTGGTTTCGGAGACAGTTGGCTCCCTTCATAACTTTGTCAAACGGGCCCTTCATTTCCTTTACCTTGTCTGCTAATATCTTAACGATGGTCTCAAATCTGGCAGTCTTGATCCCATAGGTAGTATAAGAGGGCTCTCACACAGTTTCCGCCCTCGCCGTTAGATGACGTTCCACGTCACGCTCGCGGTATAAAAGGACGTGCTACGTCCGCAGCTATGGTCAAGGGTGGCGCTGGCGAATACTCTCAAGGTTCACGTACAGCTAATAAACATAAATACCCACGAGAGCAGCAGATTGGACAGCCGTCACTGTAGCTCAGTTGGTAAGAGCACCGGACGCAATATTCGAAGGTCGTGGGTTCGGATCCCACCGGTGGCTTGGTTGTTTTTTCTGCTAATTTGTAATTTTCTTTAAGCGATTTATTACTTTAAGTAACATCATCCCACTGATAAGCACAACACAATAAAAAAATAACGTTCCCCTATGCACCTTGATTTCGGTGACTGTTGGCTCCCTTCATAAGTTTGTGAAACGAGTCCCTCATTTCCGTTACTTCTTCTGCTAATAATTTAACGAGGGTCTCGGTTCTGGTAGTCTTGATGCCATTAGGTAGCATAAGAGTGCTCTCACACAGTTCCCGCCCTCGCCGTTAGATGACGTTCCACGTCACGATCGCGGTATTAGGACGTGCTACGTCCGCCGCTATGGCCGAGGGTTGCGCTGGTGAATACTCTGAAGGTTCGCGTACACCCAATAAACATAAATACCTACGAGAGCAGCAGATTAGACAGCCTATGATGTAGCTTCGTTGGTAAGAGCATCGGACGCAATATTCGAAGGTCGTGGGTTCGGATCCCACCGGTGGCATGGTTGTTTTTTCTGCTCCTTTGTAAGTAATTTTCCTTAAGCGATTTATTAATTTAAGTAACATTATCCCACTGATAAGCACAACACAATAAAAAAATAACGTTCCCCTATGCACCTTGATTTCAGTGACTGTTGGTTCCCTTCATAAGTTTGTTAAACGAGTGCCTCATTTTCGTTACCTCTTCTGCTAATAGTTTAACGAGGGTCTCGGTTATGGTAGTCTTGATGCCATTAGATAGCATAAGAGTGCTCTCACACAGTTTCCGCCCACGCCGTTAGATGTCGTTGCACGTCACGCTCGCGGTATTACAGGACGTGCTACGTCCGCCGCTATGGTCGAGGGTGGCACTGGTGAACAATCTCAAGGTTCGTGTACACCCAACAAACATAAATACCCACGAGAGCAGCAGATTGGACCGATGTTGCAGTAGCTGAGTTGGCAAGAACACCGGACGCGATATTCGGAGGTCGTGGGTTTGGATCCCACCGGCGGCATGGTTGTTTTTTCTGCTGCTTTGTATGTAGTTTTCTTTAAGCAATTTATTAATTCAAGTAACAATATCCGACTGATAAGCACCACACAATAAAAAATAACGTTTTCCTATGCACCTTGGTTTCGGTGACAGTTGGCTCCCTTCACAAGTTTGTCAACCAGGCCCCTCATTTCCTTTATCTTGTCTGCTAATAGCCTAACAAGGGTCTCGGTTCTGGCAGTCTTGATGCCATAGGTAGCATAAGAGTGCTCTCACACAGTTTCCGCCCTCGCCGTTAGATGACGTTCCACCTCACACTCGCGGTATTACATGACGTGCTACGTCCGCCGCTATGGTCGAGGGTGGCGCTGGTTATTACTCTCAAGGTTCGCGTACACCCAATAAACATAAATACCAACGAGAGCAGCAGATTGGACAGATGTTGCAGTAGCTCAGTTGGCAAGAACACCGGACGAGATATTCGGAGGTCGTGGGATTGGATCCCACCGGCGGCATGGTTGTTTTCTCTGCTGCTTTGTAAGTAATTTTCTTTAACCAATTTATTAATTCAAGAAACATTATCCCACTGATAAACACAACACAATCCAAAAATAACATTCCCCTATGCACCTTGGTTTCGGTGGCTGTTGGCTCCCTTCACAAGTTTGTC
>JARKHS020002004.1:0-165786 GCA_030143305.2 Amblyomma americanum | reverse complement strand
ATTATTTAACTAACATTATCCCACTGATAAGGTCACAAAATAAAAAAATAACGTTCCCCAATGCACCTTGATTTCAGTGACTGTTGGCTCCCTTCATAAGTTTGTGAAACGAGTGCCTCATTTTCGTTACCTCTTCTGCTAATAGTTTAACGAGGGTCTCGGTTATGGTAGTCTTGATGCCATTAGATAGCATAAGAGTGCTCTCACACAGTTTCCGCCCACGCCGTTAGATGTCGTTGCACGTCACGCTCGCGGTATTACAGGACGTGCTACGTCCGCCGCTATGGTCGAGGGTGGCACTGGTGAACAATCTCAAGGTTCGTGTACACCCAATAAACATAAATACCCACGAGAGCAGCAGATTGGACCGATGTTGCAGTAGCTGAGTTGGCAAGAACACCGGACGCGATATTCGGAGGTCATGGGTTTGGATCCCACCGACGGCATGGTTGTTTTTTCTGCTGCTTTGTATGTAGTTTTCTTTAAGCAATTTATTAAGTCAAGTAACAATATCCGACTGATAAGCACCACACAATAAAAAATAACGTTTTCCTATGCACCTTGGTTTCGGTGACAGTTGGCTCCCTTCACAAGTTTGTCAACCGGGCCCCTCATTTCCTTTATCTTGTCTGCTAATAGCCTAACAAGGGTCTCGGTTCTGCCAGTCTTGATGCCATAGGTAGCATAAGAGTGCTCTCACACAGTTTCCGCCCTCGCCGTTAGATGACGTTCCACCTCCCACTCGCGGCATTACATGACGTGCTACGTCCGCCGCTATGGTCGAGGGTGGCGCTGGTTATTACTCTCAAGGTTCGCGTACACCCAATAAACATAAATACCAACGAGAGCAGCAGATTGGAAAGATGTTGCAGTAGCTCAGTTGGCAAGAACACCGGACGAGATATTCGGAGGTCGTGGGTTTGGATCCCACCAGTGGCATGGTTGTTTTCTCTGCTGCTTTGTAAGTAATTTTCTTTAACCAATTTATTAATTCAAGAAACATTATCCCACTGATAAACACAACACAATCCAAAAATAACACTCCCCTATGCACCTTGGTTTCGGTGGCTGTTGGCTCCCTTCACAAGTTTGTCAAACGGGCCCCTCATTTCCTTTACCTTATCTGCTAATAGCCTAACAAGGGTCTCGGTTATGGCAGTCTTGATGCCTTAGGTAGCATAAGAGGGCTCTCACACAGTTTCCGCCCTCGCCGTTAGATGACGTCCATGTCACACTCGCGGTATTACAGGAAGTGCTGCGTCCGCCCCTATGGTCGAGGGTTGCTCTGGTGAACACTGTCAAGGTTCGCGTACACCCAATAAACATAAATACCAACGAGAGCAGCAGATTGGACAGATGTCGCAGTAGCTCAGTTGGCAAGAACACCGGACGAGATATTCGGAGGTCGTGGGCTTCGATACCACTGGCGGCATGGTTGTTTTCTCTGCTGCTTTGTAAGTAATTTTCTTTAAGAGATTTATTAATTTAAGCAACATTATCCCACTGATAAATTCACACAATAAAAAATAGCGTTCCCCTATGCACTTTGGCTTCGGTGACTATTGGCTCCCTTCATAAGTTCGTGAAACGAGTCCCTCATTTCCTTTACCTCTTCTGCTAATAGCTTAACTAGGGTCTCGGTTCTGGCAGTCTTGATGCCACAGGTAGCATAAGAGGGCTCTCACACAGTTTCCGCCCTCGCCGCTAGATGACGTTCCTCGTCAAGCTCGTGGTATTACAGGACGTGTTACATCCGCCGATATGGTCGAGGGTGGCGCTGGGGAACACTCTCAAGGTTTGCGTACACCCAATGAACACAAATACCCACGAGGGCAGCAGATTGGACAGCTGTCGCTATCGCTCAGTTGGTAAGCACCTGACGCGATATTCGGAGGTCGTTGGTTCGGATCCCACCGGCGGCATGGTTGTTTCTTCTGCTGCTTTGTAAGTAATTTTCTTTATGCGATTTATTAGTTCAAGTAACAATATCCGACTGATAAGCACCGCACAATAAAAAAATAACGCTTTCCTATGCACCTTGGTTTCGGAGACAGTTGGCTCCCTTCATAACTTTGTCAAACGGGCCCTTCATTTCCTTTACCTTGTCTGCTAATATCTTAACGATGGTCTCAAATCTGGCAGTCTTGATCCCATAGGTAGTATAAGAGGGCTCTCACACAGTTTCCGCCCTCGCCGTTAGATGACGTTCCACGTCACGCTCGCGGTATAAAAGGACGTGCTACGTCCGCAGCTATGGTCAAGGGTGGCGCTGGCGAATACTCTCAAGGTTCACGTACAGCTAATAAACATAAATACCCACGAGAGCAGCAGATTGGACAGCCGTCACTGTAGCTCAGTTGGTAAGAGCACCGGACGCAATATTCGAAGGTCGTGGGTTCGGATCCCACCGGTGGCTTGGTTGTTTTTTCTGCTAATTTGTAATTTTCTTTAAGCGATTTATTACTTTAAGTAACATCATCCCACTGATAAGCACAACACAATAAAAAAATAACGTTCCCCTATGCACCTTGATTTCGGTGACTGTTGGCTCCCTTCATAAGTTTGTGAAACGAGTCCCTCATTTCCGTTACTTCTTCTGCTAATAATTTAACGAGGGTCTCGGTTCTGGTAGTCTTGATGCCATTAGGTAGCATAAGAGTGCTCTCACACAGTTCCCGCCCTCGCCGTTAGATGACGTTCCACGTCACGATCGCGGTATTAGGACGTGCTACGTCCGCCGCTATGGCCGAGGGTTGCGCTGGTGAATACTCTGAAGGTTCGCGTACACCCAATAAACATAAATACCTACGAGAGCAGCAGATTAGACAGCCTATGATGTAGCTTCGTTGGTAAGAGCATCGGACGCAATATTCGAAGGTCGTGGGTTCGGATCCCACCGGTGGCATGGTTGTTTTTTCTGCTCCTTTGTAAGTAATTTTTCTTAAGCGATTTATTAATTTAAGTAACATTATCCCACTGATAAGCACAACACAATAAAAAAATAACGTTCCCCTATGCACCTTGATTTCAGTGACTGTTGGTTCCCTTCATAAGTTTGTTAAACGAGTGCCTCATTTTCGTTACCTCTTCTGCTAATAGTTTAACGAGGGTCTCGGTTATGGTAGTCTTGATGCCATTAGATAGCATAAGAGTGCTCTCACACAGTTTCCGCCCACGCCGTTAGATGTCGTTGCACGTCACGCTCGCGGTATTACAGGACGTGCTACGTCCGCCGCTATGGTCGAGGGTGGCACTGGTGAACAATCTCAAGGTTCGTGTACACCCAACAAACATAAATACCCACGAGAGCAGCAGATTGGACCGATGTTGCAGTAGCTGAGTTGGCAAGAACACCGGACGCGATATTCGGAGGTCGTGGGTTTGGATCCCACCGGCGGCATGGTTGTTTTTTCTGCTGCTTTGTATGTAGTTTTCTTTAAGCAATTTATTAATTCAAGTAACAATATCCGACTGATAAGCACCACACAATAAAAAATAACGTTTTCCTATGCACCTTGGTTTCGGTGACAGTTGGCTCCCTTCACAAGTTTGTCAACCAGGCCCCTCATTTCCTTTATCTTGTCTGCTAATAGCCTAACAAGGGTCTCGGTTCTGGCAGTCTTGATGCCATAGGTAGCATAAGAGTGCTCTCACACAGTTTCCGCCCTCGCCGTTAGATGACGTTCCACCTCACACTCGCGGTATTACATGACGTGCTACGTCCGCCGCTATGGTCGAGGGTGGCGCTGGTTATTACTCTCAAGGTTCGCGTACACCCAATAAACATAAATACCAACGAGAGCAGCAGATTGGACAGATGTTGCAGTAGCTCAGTTGGCAAGAACACCGGACGAGATATTCGGAGGTCGTGGGATTGGATCCCACCGGCGGCATGGTTGTTTTCTCTGCTGCTTTGTAAGTAATTTTCTTTAACCAATTTATTAATTCAAGAAACATTATCCCACTGATAAACACAACACAATCCAAAAATAACATTCCCCTATGCACCTTGGTTTCGGTGGCTGTTGGCTCCCTTCACAAGTTTGTCAAACGGGCCCCTCATTTCCTTTACCTTATCTGCTGTTACGTTTGGAGACGCCAACATGCCAAGAATATTAAAGCCACTGGGACTCATCAATCTACCGAGGCTTCAAAGGGCCGTCGATGTGGTTGCAGCGCTACGAGTGCAGGTGGTGGCGTCTACAAGGGTCATTCCCCCCCCCCCCCCCCCCCCTGCTGTTTAAGGGGTGAAACGGCTCCCCGCTGTCTGAGAAAGGCTTTAGTGAACCTGTCTTTTGTTCTCAACGCCGGACCAACCCGGGACATTTTTCTCCCGGAGGGGACGGCGGGGGAGCCGGCGAGCGGCGGAACTGCAAATCAGCCGTGACAAATGCGGCCGGGTTTGGCTAAGCCAACGTCTCTGGAATCTTCGTGCTTCGAAAACAACTTCGACTTGGACTGTGCTTTCCCACGCTCTACGTGACAGCTTCTGCGAACTGCGGTGGGATCCATTCGCCCCCACACTACCGCTGTGAAGTGCAGGTGACTGACCTTCAACGCTCTCAATGGGACCCCCTTCGGGCTATTCGTCACTGAAGCCTGGACAGCGCGGACACTAATCTGCCAGAAGTGGCAAGAGTGTGTGGCTGGGGGCGGACCCGGAAGACTGGACACGTGATCTACATCACAGTGATTCGACGCATTTTTAATGAACTAGATTCCCCAACTAGGGACCTGGGGACAGCGGACCCTATTTAAGCAGCGATCTGGCGTGTGTTCGCCAGCTCCCGATTCACTCTTTCAATCTTTGTATAAATGTAAATAAACCCTTCAGTCTCTCCTTCACCTCGAAGACCCTCTCATCTCTTCGTCAACCCCACTACAGCAGTCTCCCGATCCGGAACCCGGGGACACCGACCTTGGCGAGAGACGGCACAGGCGAACCAGGGGCCCGCATCTAACAAATGGTGGCAGCGGTGGGATCGAAGCGTAATCCCCCAACACCGGTGGCCTGCTATTGGTTTGAAGCCCCGCATCTAACAACTGGTGGCAGCGGTGGGATCGAAGCGTAATCCCCCAACACCGGTGGCCTGCTATTGGTTTGAAGCCCCGCATCTAACAACTGGTTGGCAGCGGTTGGATCGACCATGCGGCGTGGTGTTGCTTCCATGGGTGAGTGCTTGAACTTTGCTTGAGATTCGCCAGGCTTCAATTGTTTGGGTTAATACATTGAACTGCTGGGAATCGAGGGAAGTTGATCAGTGAGTCTGATTGCGTGTAGCTCACGTCAACAGTTGGTCAGCAAAGTCAAGGCTCAGAGCAGCAAACATGGATCTAATGAAGTGGCTAAGGTCAGATTTGCTGTCATTGTGCGAAGAGTTGGGTGTAGATGTAGGGGTTAAGATCAAAAAGACGGAGATTTGCAAATTGCTCTTGGAAACCGCCGAGGAAGGAATAATTACCGATACGTGGGAACTCCTCAAAGCTGAGCGAAAGAAAAAGGAAGATGAGCTAAAGAAAAAGGAAGATGAGCGGAGAAACATAGAGGAACAAAGGCTAGCGGCAGAGAAAAAGAAATGGGAGCTCAGAAGGTTGCAGCTTGCGCATGAGAGAAAGAAACTGGAAGATGAGATCTCGAGAGCCAAGGCTCCAGAGAGAGCGAGTCAGGCCGGATCGTTCCAGTTGGACAGACGTGACGACATAAAACAGTATTGTGAAACAGCGCCCACGTATGAGCTAAAGAAACTGGATGATGAGATCTTGAGAGGCAGGACTCCAGAGAGAGCGAGTCAGGCCGGATCGTTCCAGTTGGACAGACGTGACGACGTAAAACAGTATTGTGAAACAGCGCATACGTATGAGCTAAAGAAACTGGATGATGAGATCTCGAGAGGCAAGACTCCTGAGAGAGCGAGTCAGGCCGGATCGTTCCAGTTGGACAGACAGTACTGTGAAACAGCGCACAACCTGCATGAAGATTGCGGAGCTGTAAGTGTGTCGAAACGCTGTATCGAAAGCCACGCTGACACAGAGGACGAAAGCTCCATTGCAGACGAGCAGGGCGTTTCAGGGGTAAGCGCTCACGCCGATAAGCGGGCGGTGGAGGACTGCCTTCAGGAAAACGAACTGCCCAACTCGGGGGCCGCGGAAGGTCCGTCTGTCAGCGGTGTGGAGCTGACACTGACCTGCGAAGGCAAAGCGGCCAGTTTGCAATTGGATGAAGGTCTCCGAGGTGCCTCTGAAAAACTAGATCAAGCTAGTTGCGATCAGGAGACACAAACGGAAGTGTCTAGACGTAAAAACAGGAAGAGGGCACGGACCAAGAAAAAAAGGTTGAAATGCCGAGCCCTAAATGCAGGGGCGCAGACAGGTGCTAACGTTAGCACAGATAAAAGTGCGGCAGAAGCGAAAGAAAAGACTTCCCGCATGGGACCTAGTAATTTTGCAGCTAAAGTTACTGGTCAGGCGGCACGCGCAGATGCTTCTGAAGGTGACCGCAGTAACAGAAAGAGAAAAACGCGTCTACCAAGCAGAACAGGAGCGAGGCTCTTGAAAGGGCATCGGCCGGCATTAAGACCCAGACAACCCCGACCTGACAGAAAGGCGGTAAAGAAAAAGGCAAAGTGGCAGGAGAGATCAGAGGGCGCTAGATCGCGGGACACCCGGCGCATGCGAGCGCAGTGGTCCAGCAACAGAGACCGCGCACGCCGGCATGTTCAGCGCGCGCTCTGGAGAAGGATGCGTCCTGCACTTTCCGCACTGTATTCGAGGAAGCGCGCAGGGCGAAAGGGTAGGCGGGCTTGCTTGGGGCGAGAACAGAGAGCAGCTTCTCGCTCCGGTCGCTGTCCGTCGCCCGGAATCGGTTATCGGCACTGCATGGGCTACCGGGGCCTACTGAGCGCGTCGAGGGACTGTGGAGAGGACAATAGCGATCAGGAATGTCTTCTTTCAGTGGCCCTTTGTCACGAGGTGACAGTCGTACAATCAGTCAGAGCGCGACCCCGGAGGGC
Source organism: Amblyomma americanum (assembly GCA_030143305.2). NCBI lineage: Eukaryota > Metazoa > Arthropoda > Arachnida > Ixodida > Ixodidae > Amblyomma > Amblyomma americanum. The sequence continues at coordinate 158,776 of JARKHS020002004.1, read as the reverse complement.
GCGGCTGAAGGACTAATCCTTTCGACGCGGGGGTGGTGAGCCATGTTTGACCCCGCGTAGCAATTCGAAGTAGCTGTTTTTTTTATTCCTCTTTTTGTGTGTGCGTGTAAAAACGAGAAATGAAATGCTACTTTGTTTTAGGTTAAAAAATTTAGATTTGATCAAGTGTCACTGTTTTCTTAACACTTAAATAAAGTTAATTGGGCGATTGGGTTAGAAAGGACGTGTTTATCTTTGAGATGCTACTAAGGGATAAAGGCGCTCACAGGAGTTCAGCGAAGACATATCCCGAGTTGATGATAAGCTGTTTGCTTATGTAGAACCGTTCCGAGTAAGCAAATTTCTTTGTGTTTGAATTTTGAGCGCACGACTTTGTATCTTTAGCAAATACCGGACGACAAGTTTTGTTGGGGGCCATAGTTAGATACCAAACGTTTGTCTCATTCGCGATAGTGTAGCTAACGCATTGCAGAGGCAATGAAAGTACGTGAATTTGTGCCCATTGGAGTACCTGTGTTTAGCGGCGCTAGGTTAGATAGCCGATTTTGGTATTCAAAGATTACGCGAATGAAGTGAGGCTGCAGAATTCTGCAGAGAACAGCTGTAGCAGCTTTCTGTACAAGTGATGGGGACGAGGAGACCGTCAGACCTCAAGATAGCCCCTATCGCTGAATTCCCGCAGCCCCGAACTAAGACGGATGTACGGTCATTTCTCGGTCTGGTGGGGTACTACCAAAGGTACATACCCAACTATTCACAGCTAGCAAGTCCTTTGACCGATGCGCTTCGCAAAGAAAAGCCGAATAGCGTTATCTGGGACGCAGCAAAAGAAATTTCGTTTCAGAACTTGAAGAGCGTGCTGGTTTCGCGGCCCGTGTTACGCGCGCCGGACTACAGCAAGGAATTCGTGGTCCAGTGTGACGCCAGCGACCGGGGTATGGGGGTCGTATTAAGCCAAGTCGGAGACGACAATGAGGAGCACCCTATCCTTTATGCCAGCAGGAAGTTAACCGTAAGGGAAGAAGCCTACAGCGCTTCGGAAAAGGAATGCGCTTGTCTGGTTTGGGCCGCACAGAAGCTAGCCTGTTATGTTTACGGGGCGAAATTTACTTTCGAGACAGATCATTGTCCGCTTACATGGCTGCGTCAAATGTCGCCCAAGAATGGCCGCTTGCTTCGATGGAGTCTAGCTCTCCAGCAATATAACTTTTCTGTGCGATACAAAAGGGGCAAATGTCATGGCAATGCCGACGGATTGAGCAGGTTATTCCCATAATTGAGGTATCCGTTCGGTGGCAATTCGGTGCCTTTTCGTATTTTTTTTGGGTACTAGTTAGCTTTGTTTTGGCGTGGTGTCCTATTATCCTTTTTCTTTTGCTTCCAAATTTGCCACCTCTCTTCAAGCCGTGTTCGGCGAATCGGGCTTTGGCAGCGAATTTGGCAGACATGGAAGCTGTTCTTAGTAGCCGAGATTACTGCTGTCAGCTACAAAATTTTGTGCTTACGTTTACATTGACAATGCAGTAGTATTGCAAAACAGCCTGGCGGCTCTCGGGTGAATTTCGTGCACTGCCTGGGGAGTGGCGCCATGTTGAGTGGCTGATTTCGACTAATGCCTCCGTTGTCCGAGGTTTAGGACTCTACTCTGTGCTTGCAGACAAGATGCAGAAGGGCCTCCCACGCTACAACTCAAGTCATCTCTCCTCGACCAGTGATTGTGACCACTGGCCGATCGAGATTTTCCTGGCCGCGGAGGAGCTGTTACGTTTGGAGACGCCAACATGCCAAGAATATTAAAGCCACTGGGACTCATCAATCTACCGAGGCTTCAAAGGGCCGTCGATGTGGTTGCAGCGCTACGAGTGCAGGTGGTGGCGTCTACAAGGGTCATTCCCCCCCCCCCCCCCCTGCTGTTTAAGGGGTGAAACGGCTCCCCGCTGTCTGAGAAAGGCTTTAGTGAACCTGTCTTTTGTTCTCAACGCCGGACCAACCCGGGACATTTTTCTCCCGGAGGGGACGGCGGGGGAGCCGGCGAGCGGCGGAACTGCAAATCAGCCGTGACAAATGCGGCCGGGTTTGGCTAAGCCAACGTCTCTGGAATCTTCGTGCTTCGAAAACAACTTCGACTTGGACTGTGCTTTCCCACGCTCTACGTGACAGCTTCTGCGAACTGCGGTGGGATCCATTCGCCCCCACACTACCGCTGTGAAGTGCAGGTGACTGACCTTCAACGCTCTCAATGGGACCCCCTTCGGGCTATTCGTCACTGAAGCCTGGACAGCGCGGACACTAATCTGCCAGAAGTGGCAAGAGTGTGTGGCTGGGGGCGGACCCGGAAGACTGGACACGTGATCTACATCACAGTGATTCGACGCATTTTTAATGAACTAGATTCCCCAACTAGGGACCTGGGGACAGCGGACCCTATTTAAGCAGCGATCTGGCGTGTGTTCGCCAGCTCCCGATTCACTCTTTCAATCTTTGTATAAATGTAAATAAACCCTTCAGTCTCTCCTTCACCTCGAAGACCCTCTCATCTCTTCGTCAACCCCACTACAGCAGTCTCCCGATCCGGAACCCGGGGACACCGACCTTGGCGAGAGACGGCACAGGCGAACCAGGGGCCCGCATCTAACAAATGGTGGCAGCGGTGGGATCGAAGCGTAATCCCCCAACACCGGTGGCCTGCTATTGGTTTGAAGCCCCGCATCTAACAACTGGTGGCAGCGGTGGGATCGAAGCGTAATCCCCCAACACCGGTGGCCTGCTATTGGTTTGAAGCCCCGCATCTAACACTGCTAATAGCCTAACAAGGGTCTCGGTTCTGGCAGTCTTGATGCCTTAGGTAGCATAAGAGGGCTCTCACACAGTTTCCGCCCTCGCCGTTAGATGACGTTCCATGTCACACTCGCGGTATTACAAGAAGTGCTGCGTCCGCCCCTATGGTCGAGGGTCGCACTGGTGAACACTGTCAAGGTTCGCGTACACCCAATAAACATAAATACCAACGAGAGCAGCAGATTGGACAGATGTTGCAGTAGCTCAGTTGGCAAGAACACCGGACGAGATATTCGTAGGTCGCGGGTTTGGATCCCACCGGCGGCATGGATGTTTTTTCTGCTCCTTTGTAATTTTCTTTAAGAGATTTATTAATTTATGTAACATTAACTCACTGGTAAGCAAAACACAATAAAAAATAACGTTCCCCTATGCACCTTGGTTTCGGTGACTGTTGGCTCCCTTCATAAGTTTGTCAAACGGGCCCCTGATTTCCTTTTCCTCGTCTGCTAATAGTTTAATGAGGGTCTCAGTTCTGGCAGGTTTGATGCCATAGGTAGCATAAGAAGGCTCTCACACAGTTCCCGCCCTCGCCGTTAGATTACCTTCCACGTCACGATCGCGGTATTACAGGACGTGCTACGTCCGCCGCTATGGCAGAGGGTTGCGCTGGTGAATACTCTGAAGGTTCGCGTACACCCAATAAACATAAATACCTACGAGAGCAGCAGATTAGACAGCCTATGCTGTAGCTTCGTTGGTAAGAGCATCGGACGCAATATTCGAAGGTCGTGGGTTCGGATCCCACCGGTGGCATGGTTGTTTTTCTGCTCCTTTGTAAGTAATTTTCCTTAAGCGATTTATTAATTTAAGTAACATTAACTCACTGGTAAGCAAAACACAATAAAAAAAATAACGTTCCCTTATGCACCTTGATTTCAGTGACTGTTGGCTCCCTTCATAAGTTTGTGAAACGAGTGCCTCATTTTCGTTACCTCTTCTGCTAATAGTTTAACGAGGGTCTCGGTTATGGTAGTCTTGATGCCATTAGATAGCATAAGAGTGCTCTCACACAGTTTTCGCTCACGCCGTTAGATGTCGTTGCACGTCACGCTCGCGGTATTACAGGACGTGCTACGTCCGCCGCTATGGTCGAGGGTGGCACTGGTGAACACTCTCAAGTTTCGTGTACACCCAATAAACATAAATACCCACGAGAGCAGCAGATTGGACCGATGTTGCAGTAGCTGAGTTGGCAAGAACACCGGACGAGATATTCGGAGGTCGTGGGTTTGGATCCCACCGGCGGCATGGTTGTTTTCTCTGCTGCTTTGTAAGTAATTTTCTTTAACCAATTTATTAATTCAAGAAACATTATCCCACTGATAAACACAACACAATCCAAAAATAACATTCCCCTATGCACCTTGGTTTCGGTGGTTGTTGGCTCCCTTCACAAGTTTGTCAAACGGGCCCCTCATTTCCTTTACCTTATCTGCTAATAGCCTAACAAGGGTCTCGGTTCTGGCAGTCTTGATGCCTTAGGTAGCATAAGAGGGCTCTCACACAGTTTTCGCCCTCGCCGTTAGATGACGTTCCATGTCACACTCGCGGTATTACAGGAAGTGCTGCGTCCGCCCCTATGGTCGAGGGTGGCACTGGTGAACACTCTCAAGTTTCGTGTACACCCAATAAACATAAATACGAACGAGAGCAGCAGATTGGACAGATGTTGCAGTAGCTCAGTTGGCAAGAACACCGGACGAGATATTCGGAGGTCGTGGGTTTGGATCCCACCGGCGGCATGGTTGTTTTCTCTGCTGCATTGTAAGTAATTTTCTTTAACCAATTTATTAATTCAGGAAACACTATCCCACTGATAAACACAACACAATCCAAAAATAACATTCCCCTATGCACCTTGGTTTCGGTGGCTGTTGGCTCCCTTCACAAGTTTGTCAAACGGGCCCCTCATTTCCTTTACCTTATCTGCTAATAGGCTAACAAGGGTCTCGGTTCTGGCAGTCTTGATGCCTTAGGTAGCATAAGAGGGCTCTCACACAGTTTCCGCCCTCGCCGTTAGATAAAGTTCCACCTCACACTCGCGGTATTACATGACGTGCTACGTCTGCCGCTATGGTCGAGGGTGGCGCTGGTGATTACTCTCAAGGTTCGCGTACACACAATAAACATAAATACCCACGAGAGCAGCAGATTGGACAGCCTTCACTGTGGCTATGTTGGTAACAGCACCTTACGCGATATTCGGAGGTCGTGGGTTTGGATCCCACCGGCGGCATGGTTGTTTTCTCTGCTGCTTTGTAAGTAATTTTCTTTAAGCAATTTATTAATTCAAGAAACATTATCCCACTGATAAACACTAAACAATACAAAAATAACATTCCCCTATGCACCTGAGTTTCGGTGGCTGTCGGCTCCCTTCACAAGTTTGCCAAACGGGCCCCTCATTTCCTTTACCTTGTCTGCTAATAGCCTAACAAGGGTCTCGGTTCTGGCAGTCTTGATGCCTTACGTAGCATAAGAGGGCTCTCACACAGTTTCCGCCCTCTCCGTTAGATGAAGTTCCACCTCACACTCGCGGTATTACATGACGTGCTACGTCCGCCGCAATTGTCGAGGGTGGCGCTGGTGATTACTCTCAAAGTTCGCGTACACCCAATAAACATAAATACCCACGAGAGCAGCAGATTGGACAGCCGTCGCTGTAGCTATGTTGGTAAAAGCACCGGACGCGATATTCGGAGGTCGTGGGTTTGGATCCCACCGGCGGCATGGTTGTTTTTTCTGCTGGTTTGTATGTATTTTCTTTAAGATATTTATTAATTTAAGTAACATTATCTCACTGGTAAGCAAAACACAATAAAAAAAATACCGTTCCCCTATGCACCTTGGTTTCGGTGACTGTTGGCTCCCTTCATAAGTTTGTCAAACGGGCCCCTCATTTCCTTTACTTCGTCTGCTAATAGTTTAATGAGGGTCTCAATTCTGGCAGGTTTGATGCCATAGGTAGCATAAGAAGGCTCTCACACAGTTCCCGCCCTCGCCGTTAGATGGCGTTCCACGTCACGATCGCGGTCTCACAGGACGTGCTACGTCTGCCGCTATGGTCTAGTGTGGCGCTGGTGAAGTCTCAAGGTTCGCGTGCACCCAATAAACATAAATACCCACGAGAGCAGCAGATTTGACAGCCGTCGCTGTAGCTCAGTTGGTAAGAGCACCGGACGCGATATTCGGAGGTCGCGGGTATGGATCCCACCGGCGGCATGGTTGTTTTTTCTGCTCCTTCGTAATTTTTAAAGCGATTTATTAATATATGGAAGATTATCCCACTGATATGCACAACACAATAAAAAATAACGTTCCCCTCTGCACCTTGGTGTCGTCGACTATTGGCTCCCTTGATAAGGTTGTCAAACGGGCCCCTCATTTCCTTTACCTTGTCTGCTAATAGGTTAACGAAGGTCTTGGTTCTGGCAGTCTTGATGAAATAGGTAGCATAAGAGGGCTCTCACACAGTTTCCGCGCTCGCCCTTAGATGACGTTCCACGTCACGCCCGCGGTATCACAGGACGGGCTACGTCCGCCGCTATGGTTGAGGGTGGCGCTGGTGAACACTCTCAAGGACCGCGTACACCCAATAATTATAAATACCCACGAGAGCAGCAGATTGGAGAGCTGTTGCAGTAGCTCAGTTGCCAAGAGCACCGGACGCTATATTCTGAGGTCGTGGGTTTGAATCCCACCGGCGGCATGGTTGTTTTACTGCTGCTTAGTATGTAATTTTCCTTAAGCGATTTTTGAATTTATGTAACATTATCCCAGTGATAAGCACAACACAATAAAAAAATAACGTTCCCCTTTGCACCTTGGTTTCGGAGACAGTTGACTCCCTTCATAACTTTGTGAAACGAGTCCCTCATTTCCGTTTGCCAAACGGGCCCCTCATTTCCTTTACCTTGTCTGCTAATAGCCTAACAAGGGTCTCGGTTCTGGCAGTCTTGATGCCTTAGGTAGCATAAGAGGGCTCTCACACAGTTTCCGCCCTCGCCGTTAGATGAAGTTCCACCTCACACTCGCGGTATTACATGACGTGCTACGTCCGCCGCTATGGTCGAGGGTGGCGCTGGTGATTACTCTCAAGGTTCGCGTACACCCAATAAACATAAATACCCACGAGAACAGCAGATTGGACAGTCGTCGCTGCAGCTATGTTGGTAAGAACACCGGACGCGATATTCGGATGTCGTGGGTTCGGATCCTACCGGCGGCATGGTTGTTTTCTCTGCTGCTTTGTAAGTAATTTTCTTTAAGCGATTTATTAATTTAAGTAACATTATCCCACTGATAAGTTCACACAATAAAAAAATAACGTTCCCCTATGCACTTTGGTTTCGGTGACTATTGGCTCCCTTCATAAGTTTGTGAAACGGGCCCCTCATTTCCTTTACCTTGTCTGCTAATAGCTTAACGAGGGTCTCGGTTCTGGCAGTCTTGATGCCATAGGTAGCATAAGAGGGCTCTCACACAGTTTCCGCCCTCGCCGTTAGATGACGTTCCACGTCACGCTCGCGGTATTACAGGACGTGCTACGTCCGCCGCTATGGTCGAGGGTGGCGCTGGTGAACACTCTCAAGGTTCGCGTACACCCAATAAACATAAATACCCACGAGAGCAGCAGATTGGACAGCCGTCGCTGTAGCTCAGTTGGTAAGAGCACCGGACGCGATATTCGAAGGTCGTGGGTTCGGATTCCACCGGCGGCATGGTTGTTTTTTCTGCTGCTTTGTAAGTAACTTTCTTTAAGCGATTTATTAATTTAAGTAACATTATCCCACTGATAAGGTCACACAATAAAAAAATAGCGTTCCCCTATGCAGCTTGGTTTCGGTGACTATTGGCTCCATTCATAAGTTCGTGAAACGAGTCCCTCATTTCCGTTACCTCTTCTGCTAATAGTTTAACGAGGGTCTCGGTTCTGGCAGTCTTGATGCCATAGGTAGCATAAGAGGGCTCTCACACAGTTTCCGCCCTCGCCGTTAGATGACGTTCCACGTCACGCTCACGGTATTACAGGACGTGCTACGTCCGCCGCTATGGTCGAGGGTGGCGCTGGTGAAGACTCTCAAGGTTCGCGTACACCCAATAAACATAAATACCCACGAGAGCAGCAGATTGGACAGCCGTCGCTGTAGCTCAGTTGGTAAGAGCACCGGACGCGATATTCGGAGGTCGTGGGTTTGGATCCCACCGGCGGCATGGTTGTTTTCTCTGCTGCTTTGTAAGTAATTTTCTTTAAGCAATTTATTAATTCAAGAAACATTATCCCACTGATAAACACAACACAATACAAAAATAACATTCCCCTATGCACCTTGGTTTCGGTGGCTCTCGGCTCCCTTCACAAGTTTGTCAAACGGGCCCCTCATTTCCTTTACCTTGTCTGCTAATAGCCTAACAAGGGTCTCGGTTCTGGCAGTCTTGATGCCTTAGGTAGCATAAGAGGGCTCTCACACAGTTTCCGCCCTCGCCGTTAGATGAAGTTCCACCTCACACTCGCGGTATTACATGACGTGCTACGTCCGCCGCAATGGTCGAGGGTGGCGCTGGTGATTACTCTCAAGTGTTCGCGTACACCCAATAAACATAAATACCCACGAGAGCAGCAGATTGGACAGCCGTCGCTGTAGCTATGTTGGTAAGAAGCACCGGACGCGATATTCGGAGGTCGTGGGTTTGGATCCCACCGGCGGCATGGTTGTTTTCTCTGCTGCTTTGTAAGTAATTTTCTTTAAGCGATTTATTAATTTAAGTAACATTATCCCACTGATAAGTTCACACAATAAAAAAAATAGCGTTCCCCTATGCACTTTGGCTTCGGTGACTATTGGCTCCCTTCATAAGTTTCTGAAACGGGCCCCTCATTTCCTTTACCTCTTCTGCTAATAGCTTAACGAGGGTCTCGGTTCTGGCAGTCTTGATGCCACAGGTAGCATAAGAGGGCTCTCACACAGTTTCCGCCCTCGCCGTTAGATGACGTTCCACGTCACGCTCGCGGTATTACAGGACGTGTTACGTCCGCCGATATGGTCGAGGGTGGCGCTGGTGAACACTCTCAAGGTTCTGCGTACACCCAATGAACATAAATACCCACGAGGGCAGCAGATTGGACAGCTGTCGCTATCGCTCAGTTCGTAAGAGCACCTGACGCGATATTCGGAGGACGTGCGTTCAGATCCCACCGGCGGCATGGTTGTTTTACTGCTGCTTAGTATGTAATTTTCCTTAAGCGATTTTTGAATTTATGTAACATTATCCCACTGATAAGCACAACACAATAAAAAAATAACGTTCCCCTATGCACCTTTGGTCTCGGTCGACTGTTGGCTCCCTTCATAACTTTGCCAAACGGGCCCCTCATTTCCTTTACCTTGTCTGCTAATAGCTTAACGCAGGGTCTCGGTTCTGGCAGTCTTGATGCCATAGGCAGCATAAGAGGGCTCTCACACAGTTTCCGCCCACGCCGTTAGATGACGTTCCACGTCACGCTCGCGGTATTACAGGACGTGCTACGTCCGCCGCTATGGTCGAGGGTGGCACTGGTGAACACTCTCAAGGTTCGCGTACAACCAATAAACATAAATACCCACGATAGCAGCAGATTGGACAGCCGTCACTGTAGCTCTGTTGGTAAGAGCACCGGACGCAATATTCGAAGGTCGTGGGTTCGGATCCCACCGGTGGCATGGTTGATTTTTTCTGCTCCTTTGTAAGTAACTTTACTTAAGCGATTTATTAATTTAACTAACATTATCCCACTGATAAGGTCACACAATAAAAAATAACGTTCCCCTACGCACTTTGGTTTCGGTGACTATTGGCTCCATTCATAAGTTTGTGAAACGAGTCCCTCATTTCCGTTACCTCTCCTGCTAATAGTTTAACGAGGGTCTCGGTTATGGTAGTCTTGACGCCATTAGGTAGCATAAGAGTGCTCTCACACAGTTTCCGCCCACGCCGTTAGATGGTTCCACGTCACGCACGCGGTATTACAGGACGTGCTACGTCCTCCTGCTATGGTCGAGGGTGGCGCTGGTGAACACTCTCAAGGTTCGCATACACCCAATAAACATAAATACCCACGATAGCAGAAGATTGGACAGCCGTCGCTGTAGCTCAGTTGGTAAGAGCATCGGACGCGATATCCGAAGGTCGTGGGTTCGGATTCCACCAGCGGCATGGTTGTTTTTTCTGCTGGTTTGTATGTATTTTCTTTAAGCTATTTATTAATTTAAGTAACGTTATCTCCGCTGGTAAGCACAACACAATAAAAAAATACCGTTCCCCTATGCACCTTGGTTTCGGTGACTGTTGGCTCCCTTCATAAGTTTGTCAAACGGGCCCCTCATTTCCTTTACCTCGTCTGCTAATAGTTTAATGAGGGTCTCGGTTCTGGCAGGTCTTGATGCCATAGGTAGCATAAGAAGGCTCTCACACAGTTCCCGCCCTCGCCGTTAGATGGCGTTCCACGTCACGATCGCGGTATTACAGGACGTGCTACGTCCGCCGCTATGGTCGAGGGTGGCGCTGGTGAAGACTCTCAAGGTTCGCGTACACCCAATAAACATAAATACCCACGAGAGCAGCAGATTGGACAGCCGTCGCTGTAGCTCAGTTGGTAAGAGCACCGGACGCGATATTCGGAGGTCGTGGGTATGGATCCCACCGGCGGCATGGTTGTTTTTTCTGCCGCTTTTAAGTATTTTTTAAAGCGATTTATTAATATAAGTAACATTATCCCACTGATAAGCACAACACAATAAAAAATAACGTTCCCCTATGCACCTTGGTTTCGGCGACTATTGGCTCCCTTCATAAGTTTGTCAAACGGGCCCCTCATTTCCTTTACCTTGTCTGCTAATAGCTTAACGAAGGTCTCGGTTCTGGCAGTCTTGATGCCATAGGTAGCATAAGAGGGCTCTCACACAGTTTCCGCGCTCGCCGTTAGATGACGTTCCACGTCACGCCCGCGGTATTACAGGACGTGCTACGTCCGCCGCTATGGTCGAGGGTGGCGCTGGTGAACACTCTCAAGGTTCGCGTACACCCAATAAACATAAATACCCACGAGAGCAGCAGATTGGACAGCCGTCGCTGTAGCTCAGTTGGTAAGAGCACCGGACGCGATATTCGGAGGTCGTGGGTTCGGATCCCACCAGCGGCATGGTTGTTTTTTCTGCTGCTTTGTAAGTAATTTTCTTTAAGCGATTTAATAATTTAAGTAACATTAACCCACTGATAAGCACAACACAATAAAAAATAACGTTCCCGTATGCACCTTGGTTTCGGTGACTATTGGCTCCCTTCATAACTTTGTCAAACGGGCCACTCATTTCCTTTACCTTGTCTGCTAATAGCTTAACGAGGGTCTCGGTTCTGGCAGTCTTGATGCCATAGGCAGCATAAGAGGGCTCTCACACAGTTTCCGCCCTCGCCGTTAGATGACGTTCCACGTCACGCTCACGGTATTACAGGACGTGCTACGTCTGCCGCTATGGTCGAGGGTGGCGCTGGTGACACTCTCAAGGTTCGCGTACACCCAATAAACATAAATACCCACGAGAGCAGCAGATTGGACAGCCGTCGCTGTAGCTCAGTTGGTAAGAGCACCGGACGCGATATTCGGAGGTCGTGGGTTTGGATCCCACCGGCGGCATGGTTGTTTTTTCTGCTCCTTTGTAATTTTCTTAAGCGATTTATTAATTTAATGGAAGATTATCCCACTGATAAGCACAACACAATAAAAAAATAACGTTCCCCTATGCACCTTGGTGTCGGTCGACTATTGGCTCCCTTGATAAGTTTGTCAAACGGGCCCCTCATTTCCTTTACCTTGTCTGCTAATAGGTTAACGAAGGTCTCGGTTCTGGCAGTCTTGATGCAATAGGTAGCATAAGAGGGCTCTCACACAGTTTCCGCGCTCGCCGTTAGATGACGTTCCACGTCACGCCCGCGGTATTACAGGACGTGCTACGTCCGCCGCTATGGTTGAGGGTGGCGCTGGTGACACTCTCAAGGTTCGCGTACACCCAATAAACATAAATACCCACGAGAGCAGCAGATTGGACAGCCGTCGCTGTAGCTCAGTTGGTAAGAGCACCGGACGCGATATTCGGAGGTCGCGGGTATGGATCCCACCGGCGGCATGGTTGTTTTTTCTGCTCCTTTGTAATTTTTAAAGCGATTTATTAATTTATGGAAGATTATCCCACTGATAAGCACAACACAATAAAAAATAACGTTCCCCTCTGCACCTTGGTGTCGTCGACTATTGGCTCCCTTGATAAGTTTGTCAAACGGGCCCCTCATTTCCTTTACCTTGTCTGCTAATAGGTTAACGAAGGTCTCGGTTCTGGCAGTCTTGATGAAATAGGTAGCATAAGAGGGCTCTCACACAGTTTCCGCGCTCGCCGTTAGATGACGTTCCATGTCACGCCCGCGGTATCACAGGACGGGCTACGTCCGCCGCTATGGTTGAGGGTGGCGCTGGTGAACACTCTCAAGGACCGCGTACACCCAATAATTATAAATACCCACGAGAGCAGCAGATTGGAGAGCTGTTGCAGTAGCTCAGTTGCCAAGAGCACCGGACGCGATATTCTGAGGTCGTGGGTTTGGATCCCACCGGCGGCATGGTTGTTTTACTGCTGCTTAGTATGTAATTTTCCTTAAGCGATTTTTTAATTTATGTAACATTATCCCACTGATAAGCACAACACAATAAAAAATAACGTTCCCCTTTGCACCTTGGTTTCGGAGACAGTTGGCTCCCTTCATAACTTTGTGAAACGAGTCCCTCATTTCCGTTACCTCTTTTGCTAATAGTTTGACGAGGGTCTCGGTTATGGTAGTCTTGATGCCATTAGGTAGCATAAGAGTGCTCTCACACAGTTTCCGCCCACGCCGTTAGATGTCGTTCCACGTCACGCTCGCGGTATTACAGGACGTGCTACGTCCGCCTGCTATGGTCGAGGGTGGCGCTGGTGAACACTCTCAAGGTTCGCATACACCCAATAAACATAAATACCCACGATAGCAGAAGATTGGACAGCCGTCGCTGTAGCTCAGTTGGTAAGAGCATCGGACGCGATATCCGAAGGTCGTGGGTTCGGATCCACCAGCGGCATGGTTGTTTTTTCTGCTGCTTTGTATGTAATTTTCTTTAAGCTATTTATTATTTAAGTAACATTATCCCACTGATAAGCACAACACAATAAAAAAATAGCGTTCCCCTATGCACCTTGGTTTCGGTGACTAGTTGGCTCCCTTCATAAGTTTGTCAAACGGGCCCCTCATTTCCTTTACCTCTTCTGCTAATAGCTTAACGAGGGTCTCGGTTCTGGCAGTCTTGATGCCACAGGTAGCATAAGAGGGCTCTCACACAGTTTCCGCCCTCGCCGCCAGATGACGTTCCTCGTCAAGCTCGCGGCATTACAGGACGTGCTACGTCCGCCGCTATGGTCGAGTGTGGCGCTGGTGAAGTCTCAAGGTTCGCGTGAACCCAATAAACATAAATACCCACGAGAGCAGCAGATTGGACAGCCGTCGCTGTAGGTCAGTTGGTAAGAGCACCGGACGCGATTTTCGGAGGTCGCGGGTATGGATCCCACCGGCGGCATGGTTGTTTTTTCTGCTCCTTCGTAATTTTTAAAGCGATTTATTAATATATGGAAGATTATCCCACTGATAAGCACAACACAATAAAAAATAACGTTCCCCTCTGCACCTTGGTGTCGTCGACTATTGGCTCCCTTGATAAGGTTGTCAAACGGGCCCCTCATTTCCTTTACCTTGTCTGCTAATAGGTTAACGAAGGTCTCGGTTCTGGCAGTCTTGATGAAATAGGTAGCATAAGAGGGCTCTCACACAGTTTCCGCGCTCGCCCTTAGATGACGTTCCACGTCACGCCCGCGGTATCACAGGACGGGCTACGTCCGCCGCTATGGTTGAGGGTGGCGCTGGTGAACACTCTCAAGGACCGCGTACACCCAATAATTATAAATACCCACGAGAGCAGCAGATTGGAGAGCTGTTGCAGTAGCTCAGTTGCCAAGAGCACCGGACGCGATATTCTGAGGTCGTGGGTTTGGATCCCACCGGCGGCATGGTTGTTTTACTGCTGCTTAGTATGTAATTTTCCTTAAGCGATTTTTGAATTTATGTAACATTATCCCAGTGATAAGCACAACACAATAAAAAAATAACGTTCCCCTTTGCACCTTGGTTTCGGAGACAGTTGGCTCCCTTCATAACTTTGTGAAACGAGTCCCTCATTTCCGTTACCTCTTTTGCTAATAGTTTGACGAGGGTCTCGGTTATGGTAGTCTTGATGCCATTAGGTAGCATAAGAGTGCTCTCACACAGTTTCCGCCCACGCCGTTAGATGTCGTTCCACGTCACGATCGCGGTATTACAGGACGTGCTACGTCCGCCGCTATGGCCGAGGGTGGCGCTGGTGAATACTCTGAAGGTTCGCGTACACCCAATAAACATAAATACCTACGAGAGCAGCAGATTAGACAGCCTATCGCTGTAGCTTCGTTGGTAAGAGCATCGGACGCGATATTCGGAGGTCGTGGGTTCGGATCCCACCGGCGGCATGGTTGTTTTTTCTGCTGCTTTGTAAGTTATTTTCTTTAAGCGATTTATTAATTTAAGACTTATCCCACTGAAGCACACATAAAAAAATAGCGTTCCCCTATGCACTTTGGCTTCGGTGACTATTGGCTCCCTTCATAGGTTTATGAAACGGGCCCCTCATTTCCTTTACCTCTTCTGCTAATAGCTTAACGAGGGTCTCGGTTCTGGCAGTCTTGATGCCACAGGTAGCATAAGAGGGCTCTCACACAGTTTCCGCCCTCGCCGCCAGATGACGTTCCTCGTCAAGCTCGCGGCATTACAGGACGTGTTACGTCCGCCGCTATGGTCGAGGGTGGCGCTGGTGAACACTCTCAAGGTTTGCGTACACCCAATGAACATAAATACCCACTAGGGCAGCAGATTGGACAGCTGTCGCTATCGCTCAGTTAGTAAGCCCCTGACGCGATATTCGGAGGTCGTGGGTTCGGATCCCACCGGCGGCATGGTTGTTTCTTCTGCTGCTTTGTAAGTAATTTTCTTTAAGCAATTTATTAATTCAAGAAACATTATCCCACTGATAAGCACAACACAATAAAAAAATAACGTTCCCCTATGCACCTTGGTTTCGGAGACAGTTGGCTCCCTTCATAACTTTGTGAAAAGAGTCCCTCATTTCCGTTACCTCTTTTGCTAATATTTTGACGAGGGTCTCGGTTATGGTAGTCTTGATGCCATTAGGTAGCATAAGAGTGCTCTCACACAGTTTCCGCCCACGCCGTTAGATGACGTTCCACGTCACGCTCGCGGTATTACAGGACGTGCTACGTCCGCCGCTATGGTCGAGGGTGGCGCTGGTTATTACTCTCAAGGTTCGCGTACACCCAATAAACATAAATACCCACGAGAGCAGCAGATTGGACAGCCGTCGCTGTAGCTATGTTGGTAAGAGCACCGGACGCGATATTCGGAGGTCGTGGGTTTGGATCCCACCGGCGGCATGGTTGTTTTCTCTGCTGCTTTGTAAGTAATTTTCTTTAAGCAAATTATTAATTCAAGAAACATTATCCCACTGATAAGCACAACACAATACAAAAATAACGTTCCCCTATGCACCTTGGTTTCGGTGGCTGTTGGCTCCCTTCACAAGTTTGTCAAACGGGCCCCTCATTTCCTTTACCTTGTCTGCTAATAGCTTAACAAGGGTCTCGGTTCTGGCAGTCTTGATGCCTTAGGTAGCATAAGAGGGCTCTCACACAGTTTCCGCCCTCGCCGTTAGATGAAGTTCCACGTCACACTCGCGGTATTACAGGACGTGCTACGTCCGCCGCTATGGTCGAGGGTGGCGCTGGTGAACACTCTCAAGGTTCGCGTACACCCAATAAACATAAATACCCACGAGAGCAGCAGATTGGACAGCCGTCGCTGTAGCTATGTTGGTAAGAGCACCGGACGCGATATTCGGAGGTCGTGGGTTTGGATCCCACCGGCGGCATGGTTGTTTTCTCTGCTGCTTTGTAAGTAATTTTCTTTAAGCGATTTATTAATTTAAGTAACATTATCCCACTGATAAGCTCACACAATAAAAAATAGCGTTCCCCTATGCACTTTGGTTTCGGTGACTATTGGCTCCCTTCATAGGTTTGCTGAAACGGGCCCCTCATTTCCTTTACCTCTTCTGCTAATAGCTTAACGAGGGTCTCGGTTCTGGCAGTCTTGATGCCATAGGTAGCATAAGAGGGCTCTCACACAGTTTCCGCCCTCGCCGTTAGATGACGTTCCACGTCACGCTCACGGTATTACAGGACGTGCTACGTCTGCCGCTATGGTCGAGGGTGGCGCTGGTGAACACTCTCAAGGTTCGCGTACACCCAATAAACATAAATACCCACGAGAGCAGCAGATTGGACAGCCGTCGCTGTAGCTCAGTTGGTAAGAGCACCGGACGCGATATTCGAAGGTCGTGGGTTCGGATTCCACCGGCGGCATGGTTGTTTTTTCTGCTCCTTTGTAAGTAACTTTCCTTAAGCGATTTATTAATTTTAAGTAACATTATCCCACTGATAAGCGCACACAATAAAAAAATATCGTTCCCCTATGCACCTTGGTTTCGGTGACTATTGGCTCCATTCATAAGTTTGTGAAACGGGCCCTCATTTCCGTTACCTCTTCTGCTAATAGTTTAACGAGGGTCTCGGTTCTGGCAGTCTTGATGCCATAGGTAGCATAAGAGGGCTCTCACACAGTTTCCGCCCTCGCCGTTAGATGACGTTCCACGTCACGCTCGCGGTATTACAGGACGTGCTACGTCCGCCGCTATGGTCGAGGGTGGCGCTGGTGAAGACTCTCAAGGTTCGCGTACACCCAATAAACATAAATACCCACGAGAGCAGCAGATTGGACAGCCGTCGCTGTAGCTCAGTTGGTAAGAGCACCGGACGCGATATTCGGAGGTCGTGGGTTTGGATCCCACCGGCGGCATGGTTGTTTTCTCTGCTGCTTTGTAAGTAATTTTCTTTAAGCGATTTATTAATTTAAGTAACATTATCCCACTGATAAGCACAACACAATAAAAAATAACGTTCCCCTATGCACCTTGGTTTCGGTGACTGTTGGCTCCCTTCATAAGTTTGTCAAACGGGCCCCTCATTTCCTTTACCTTGTCTGCTAATAGCTTAACAAGGGTCTCGGTTCTGGCAGTCTTGATGCCATAGGTAGCATAAGAGGGCTCTCACACAGTTTCCGCCCTCGCCGTTAGATGACGTTCCACCTCACACTCGCGGTATTACATGACGTGCTACGTCCGCCGCAATGGTCGAGGGTGGCGCTGGTGATTACTCTCAAGGTTCGCGTACACCCAATAAACATAAATACCCACGAGAGCAGCAGATTGGACAGCCGTCGCTGTAGCTATGTTGGTAAGAGCACCGGACGCGATATTCGAGAGGTCGTGGGTTCGGATCCCACCGGCGGCATGGTTGTTTTTCTGCTGCTTTGTAAGTAATTTTCTTTAAGCGATTTATTAATTTAAGTAACATTATCCCACTGATAAGTCACACAATAAAAAAATAACGTTCCCCTATGCACTTTGGTTTCGGTGACTATTGGCTCCCTTCATAGGTTTCTGAAACGGGCCCCTCATTTCCTTTACCTCTTCTGCTAATAGCTTAACGAGGGTCTCGGTTCTGGCAGTCTTGATGCCATAGGTAGCATAAGAGGGCTCTCACACAGTTTCCGCCCTCGCCGTTAGATGACGTTCCACGTCACGCTCGCGGTATTACAGGACGTGCTACGTCCGCCGCTATGGTCGAGGGTGGCGCTGGTGAACACTCTCAAGGTTCGCGTACACCCAATAAACATAAATACCCACGAGAGCAGCAGATTGGACAGCCGTCGCTGTATGCTCAGTTAGGTAAGAGCACCGGACGCGATATTCGGAGGTCGTGGGTTCGGATCCCACCGGTGGCATGGTTGTTTTTTCTGCTGCTTTGTAAGTAATTTTCCTTAAGCGATTTATTAATTTAAGCTAACATTATCCCACTGATAAGGTCACACAATAAAAAAATAACGTTCCCCTATGCACTTTGGTTTCGGTGACTATTGGCTCCATTCATAAGTTCGTGAAACGAGCCCCTCATTTCCGTTACCTTGTCTGCTAATAGCTTAACGAGGGTCTCGGTTCTGGCAGTCTTGATGCCATAGGCAGCATAAGAGGGCTCTCACACAGTTTCCGCCCTCGCCGTTAGATGACGTTCCACGTCACGCTCACGGTATTACAGGACGTGCTACGTCTGCCGCTATGGTCGAGTGTGGCGCTGGTGAACACTCTCAAGGTTCGCGTACACCCAATAAACATAAATACCCACGAGAGCAGCAGATTGGACAGCCGTCGCTGTAGCTCAGTTGGTAAGAGCACCGGACGCGATATTCGGAGGTCGCGGGTATGGATCCCACCGGCGGCATGGTTGTTTTTTCTGCTCCTTCGTAATTTTTAAAGCGATTTATTAATATATGAAAGATTATCCCACTGATAACGCACAACACAATAAAAAATAACGTTCCCCTCTGCACCTTGGTGTCGTCGACTATTGGCTCCCTTGATAAGTTTGTCAAACGGGCCCCTCATTTCCTTTACCTTGTCTGCTAATAGGTTAACGAAGGTCTCGGTTCTGGCAGTCTTGATGAAATAGGTAGCATAAGAGGGCTCTCACACAGTTCCCGCGCTCGCCGTTAGATGACGTTCCACGTCACGCCCGCGGTACCACAGGACGGGCTACGTCCGCCGCTATGGTTGAGGGTGGCGCTGGTGAACACTCTCAAGGACCGCGTACACCCAATAATTATAAATACCCACGAGAGCAGCAGATTGGAGAGCTGTTGCAGTAGCTCAGTTGCCAAGAGCACCGGACGCGATATTCGGAGGTCGTGGGTTCGGATCCCACCGGCGGCATGGTTGTTTTTTCTGCTGCTTTGTAAGTATTTTTCTTTAAGCGATTTATTAATTTAAGTAACATTATCCCACTGATAAGCTCACACAATAAAAAAATAGCGTTCCCCTATGCACTTTGGTTTCGGTGACTATTGGCTCCCTTCGTAAGTTTATGAAACGGGCCCCTCATTTCCTTTACCTCTTCTGCTAATAGCTTAACGAGGGTCTCGGTTCTGGCAGTCTTGATGCCACAGGTAGCATAAGAGGGCTCTCACACAGTTTCCGCCCTCGCCGTTAGATGACGTTCCATCGTCAAGCTCGCGGTATTACAGGACGTGCTACGTCCGCCGCTATGGTCGAGGGTGGCGCTGGTGAACACTCTCAAGGTTCGCGTACACCCAATAAACATAAATACCCACGAGGGCAGCAGATTGGACAGCTGTCGCTATCGCTCAGTTAGTAAGACCACCTGACGCGATATTCGGAGGTCGTGGGTTCGGATCCCACCGGCGGCATGGTTGTTTCTTCTGCTGCTTTGTAAGTAATTTTCTTTAAGCGATTTATTATTATAAGTAACATTATCCCACTGATAAGCACAACAAAATAAAAAATAACGTTCCCCTATGCACCTTGGTTTCGGAGACAGTTGGCTCCCTTCATAACTTTGTGAAACGAGTCCCTCATTTCCGTTACCTCTTTGGCTAATAGTTTGACGAGGGTCTCGGTTATGGTAGTCTTGATGCCATTAGGTAGCATAAGAATGCTCTCACACTGTGTCCGCCCACGCCGTTAGATATCGTTCCACGTCACGCTCGCGGTATTACAGGACGTGCTACGTCCGCCGCTATGGTCGAGGGTGGCGCTGGTTATTACTCTCAAGGTTCGCGTACACCTCATAAATATAAATACCCACGAGAGCAGCAGATTGAACAGCCGTCGCTGTAGCTATGTTGGTAAGAGCACCGGACGCGATATTCGTAGGTCGTTGGTTTGGATCCCACCGGCGGCATGGTTGTTTTCTCTGCTGCTTTGTAAGTAATTTTCTTTAACCAATTTATTAATTCAAGTAAACATTATCCCACTTATAAGCACAACAAAATAAAAAATAGCGTTCCCCTATGCACCTAGGTTTCGGAGACAGTTGGCTCCCTTCATAACTTTGTGAAAAGAGTCCCTCATTTCCTTTACCTTTTCTGCTAATAGCTTAACGAGGGTCTCGGTTCTGGCAGGTTTGACGCCATAGGTAGCGTAAGAAGGCTCTCACACAGTTCCCGCCCTCGCCGTTAGATGGCGTTCCACGTCACGATCGCGGTATCACAGGACGTGCTACGTCTGCCGCTATGGTCTAGTGTGGCGCTGGTGAAGTCTCAAGGTTCGCGTACACCCAATAAACATAAATACCCACGAGAGCAGCACATTGGACAGCCGTCGCTGTAGCTCAGTTGGTAAGAGCACCGGACGCGATATTTGGAGGTCGCGGGTATGGATCCCACCGGCGGCATGGTTGTTTTTTCTGCTCCTTCGTAATTTTTAAAGCGATTTATTAATATATGGAAGATTATCCCACTGATAACCACAACACAATAAAAAATAACGTTCCCCTCTGCACCTTGGTGTCGTCGACTATTGGCTCCCTTGATAAGGTTGTCAAACGGGCCCCTCATTTCCTTTACCTTGTCTGCTCATAGGTTAACGAAGGTCTCGGTTCTGGCAGTCTTGATGAAATAGGTAGCATAAGAGGGCTCTCACACAGTTCCCGCGCTCGCCCTTAGATGACGTTCCATGTCACGCCCGCGGTACTACAGGACGGGCTACGTCCGCCGCTATGGTTGAGGGTGGCGCTGGTGAAGTCTCAAGGTTCGCGTACACCCAATAAACATAAATACCCACGAGAGCAGCACATTGGACAGCCGTCGCTGTAGCTCAGTTGGTAAGAGCACCGGACGCGATATTTGGAGGTCGCGGGTATGGATCCCACCGGCGGCATGGTTGTTTTTTCTGCTCCTTCGTAATTTTTAAAGCGATTTATTATTATATGGAAGATTATCCCACTGATAACCACAACACAATAAAAAATAACGTTCCCCTCTGCACCTTGGTGTCGTCGACTATTGGCTCCCTTGATAAGGTTGTCAAACGGGCCCCTCATTTCCTTTACCTTGTCTGCTAATAGGTTAACGAAGGCCTCGGCTCTGGCAGTCTTGATGAAATAGGTAGCATAAGAGGGCTCTCACACAGTTCCCGCGCTCGCCCTTAGATGACGTTCTATGTCACGCCCGCGGTACCACAGGACGGGCTACGTCCGCCGCTATGGTTGAGGGTGGCGCTGGTGAACACTCTCAAGGACCGCGTACACCCAATAATTATAAATACCCACGAGAGCAGCAGATTGGAGAGCTGTTGCAGTAGCTCAGTTGCCAAGAGCACCGGACGCGATATTCTGAGGTCGTGGGTTTGGATACCACCGGCGGCATGGTTGTTTTACTGCTGCTTAGTATGTAATTTTCCTTAAGCGATTTTTGAAGTTATGTAACATTATCCAAGAGATAAGCACAACACAATCAAAAAATAACGTTCCCCTTTGCACCTTGGTTTCGGAGACAGTTGGCTCCCTTCATAACTTTGTGAAACGAGTCCCTCATTTCCGTTACCTCTTTTGCTAATAGTTTGACGAGGGTCTCGGTTATGGTAGTCTTGATGCCATTAGGTAGCATAAGAGTGCTCTCACACAGTTTCCGCCCACGCCGTTAGATGTCGTTCCACGTCACGCTCGCGCTATTACAGGACGTGCTACGTCCCCTGCTATGGTCGAGGGTGGCGCTGGTGAACACTCTCAAGGTTCGCATACACCCAATAAACATAAATACCCACGATAGCAGAAGATTGGACAGCCGTCGCTGTAGCTCAGTTGGTAAGAGCATCGGACGCGATATCCGAAGGTCGTGGGTTCGGAATCCACCAGCGGCATGGTTGTTTTTTCTGCTGCTTTGTATGTATTTTCTTTAAGCTATTTATTAATTTAAGTAACATTATCTCACTGGTAAGCAAAACACAAAGAAAAAATAATGTTCCCCTATGCACCTTGGTTTCGGTGACTGTTGGCTCCCTTCAAAAGTTTGTCAAACGGGCCCCTCATTTCCTTTACCTCGTCTGCTAATAGTTTAATGAGGCTCTCAGTTCTGGCAGGTTTGATGCCATAGGTAGCATAAGAAGGCTCTCACACAGTTCCCGCCCTCGCCGTTAGATGGCGTCCCACGTCACGATCGCGGTATTGCAGGACGTGCTACGTACGCCGCTATGGCCGAGGGTGGCGCTGGTGAATACTCTGAAGGTTCGCGTACACCAATAAACATAAATACCTACGAGAGCAGCAGATTAGACAGCCTATGCTGTAGCTTCGTTGGTAAGAGCATCGGACGCGATATTCGGAGGTCGTGGGTTCGGATCCCACCGGCGGCATGGTTGTTTTTTCTGCTGCTTTGTAAGTTTTTTTCTTTAAGAGATTTATTAATTTAAGTAACATTATCCCACTGATAAGTTCACACAATAAAAAAATAGCGTTCCCCTATGCACTTTGGCTTCGGTGACTATTGGCTCCCTTCGTAAGTTTATGAAACGGGCCCCTCATTTCCTTTACCTCTTCTGCTAATAGCTTAACGAGGGTCTCGGTTCTGGCAGTCTTGATGCCACAGGTAGCATAAGAGGGCTCTCACACAGTTTCCGCCCTCGCCGCCAGATGACGTTCCTCGTCAAGCTCGCGGCATTACAGGACGTGTTACGTCCGCCGATATGGTCGAGGGTGGCGCTGGTGAACACTCTCAAGGTTTGCGTACACCCAATGAACATAAATACCCACTAGGGCAGAAGATTGGACAGCAGTCGCTATCGCTCAGTTAGTAAGCCCCTGACGCGATATTCGGAGGTCGTGGGTTCGGATCCCACCGGCGGCATGGTTGTTTCTTCTGCTGCTTTGTAAGTAATTTTCTTTAAGCGATTTATTATTATAAGTAACATTATCCCACTGATAAGCACAACAAAATAAAAAATAGCGTTCCCCTATGCACCTTGGTTTCGGAGACAGTTGGCTCCCTTCATAACTTTGTGAAAAGATTTCTCATTTCCGTTACCTCTTTGGCTAATAGTTTGACGAGGGTCTTGGTTATGGTAGTCTTGATGCCATTAGGTAGCATAAGAATGCTCTCACACAGTGTCCGCCCACGCCGTTAGATGTCGTTCCACGTCACGCTCGCGGTATTACAGGACGTGCTACGTCCGCCGCTATGGTCGAGGGTGGCGCTGGTTATTACTCTCAAGGTTCGCGTACACCTCATAAATATAAATACCCACGAGAGCAGCAGATTGAACAGCCGTCGCTGTAGCTATGTTGGTAAGAGCATCGGACGCGATATTCGGAGGTCGTTGGTTTGGATCCCACCGGCGGCATGGTTGTTTTCTCTGCTGCTTTGTAAGTAATTTTCTTTAACCAATTCATTATTTCAATAAACATTATCCCACTTATAAGCACAACAAAATAAAAAATAGCGTTCCCCTATGCACCTATGTTTCGGAGACAGTTGGCTCCCTTCATAACTTTGTGAAAAGAGTCCGTCATTTCCTTTACCTCGTCTGCTAATAGTTTAATGAGGGTCTCAGTTCTGGCAGGTTTGATGCCATAGGTAGCATAAGAAGGCTCTCACACAGTTCCCGCCCTCGCCGTTAGATGGCGTTCCACGTCACGATCGCGGTATCACAGGACGTGCTACGTCTGCCGCTATGGTCGAGTGTGGCGCTGGTGATTACTCTCAACGTTCGCGTACACCCAATAAACATAAATACCCACGAGAGCAGCAGATTGGACAGTCGTCGCTGCAGCTATGTTGGTAAGAGCACCGGACGCGATATTCGTAGGTCGTGTGTTTGGATCCCACCGGCGGCATGGTTGTTTTCTCTGCTGCTTTGTAAGTAATTTTGTTTAAGCGATTTATAAATTTAAGTAACATTATCCCACTGATAAGTTCACACAATAAAAAAATAGCGTTCCCCTATGCACTTTGGCTTCGGTCACTATTGGCTCCCTTCATAAGTTTCTGAAACGGGCCCCATATTTCCTTTACCTTGTCTGCTATTAGCTTAACGCAGGTCGCGGTTCTGGCAGTCTTGATGCCATAGGCAGCATAAGAGGGCTCTAACACAGTTTCCGCCCTCGCCGTTAGATGACGTTCCATGTCACGCTCACGGTATTACAGGACGTGCTACGTCTGCCGCTATGGTCGAGTGTGGCACTGGTGAACACTCTCAAGGTTCGCGTACACCCAATAAACATAAATACCCACGAGAGCAGCAGATTGGACAGCCGTCACTGTATCTCTGTAAGGTAAGAGCACCGGACGCAATATTCGAAGGTCGTGGGTTCGGATTCCGCCGGTGGCATGGTTGTTTTTTCTGCTCTCTTTGTAAGTAACTTTCCTTAAGCGATTTATTAATTTAACTAACATTATCCCATTGATAAGGTCACACAATAAAAAAATATCGTTCCCCTACGCACTTTGGTTTCGGTGACTATTGGCTCCATTCATAAGTTCGTGAAACGAGTCCCTCATTTCCGTTACCTCTTCTGCTAATAGTTTAATGAGGGTCTCGGTTCTGGCCGTCTTGATGCTATAGGCAGCATAAGAGGGCTCTCACACAGTTTCCGCCCTCGGCGATAGATGACGTTCCACGTCACGCTCACTGTATTACAGGCGTGCTACGTCTGCCGCTATGGTCGAGTATGGCGCTGGTGAAGAGTATCAAGGTTCGCGTACACCCAATAAACATAAATACCCACGAGAGCAGCAGATTGGACAGCCGTCGCTGTAGCACAGTTGGTAAGAGCACCGGACGCGATATTCGGAGGTCGTGGGTTTGGATCCCACCGGCGGCATGGTTGTTTTCTCTGCTGCTTTGTAAGTAATTTCCTAAAGCAATTTATTAATTCAAGAAACATTATCCCACTGATAAACACAACACAATACAAAAATAACATTCCACTATGCACCTTAGTTTCGGTGGCTGTCGGCTCCCTTCACAAGTTTGTCAAACGGGCCCCTCATTTCCTTTACCTTGTCTGCTAATAGCCTAACAAGGGTCTCGGTTCTGGCAGTCTTGATGCCTTAGGTAGCATAAGAGGGCTCTCACACAGTTTCCGCCCTCGCCGTTAGATGTAGTTCCACCTCACACTCGCGGTATTACATGACGTGCTACGTCTGCCGCAATTGTCGAGGGTGGCGCTGGTGATTACTCTCAAGGTTCGCGTACACCCAATAAACATAAATACCCACGAGAGCAGCAGATTGGACAGCCGTTGCTGTAGCTATGTTGGTAAAAGCACCGGACGGAATATTCGAAGGTCGTGGGTTCGGATCCCACCGGTGGCATGGTTGTTTTTTTCTGCTCCTTTGTAAGTAATTTTTCTTAAGCGATTTATTATATAACTAACATTATCCCACTGATAAGGTCACATAATAAAAAAATAACGTTCCCCTATGCACTTTGGTTTCGGTGACTAATGGCTCCATTCATAAGTTTGTGAAACGATTCCCTCTTTTCCGTTACCTCTTCTGCTAATAGTTTAACGAGGGTCTCGGTTATGGTAGTCTTGATGCCATTAGGTAGCATAAGAGTGCTCTCACACAGTTTCCGCCCTCGCCGCTAGATGACGTTCCTCGTCAAGCTCGCGGTATTACAGGACTTGTTACGTCCGCCGATATGGTCGAGGGTGGCGCTGGTGAACACTCTCAAGGAGGGGATACTAACTCAAGGAGGGGATACTCAAGGAGGGGATACTACAATTTATCCAATTACCGTCCGATATCTATACTCCCGTTATTTTCCAAATGTTTAGAAAAGCTGTTACATAGCAGGATTCTAGGTTTTTGCGAAAAGCATAAGTTGATCACACCCAGTCAGCATGGATTTAGGAAATTACACTCCACTGAGACCGCTCTTCTTACACAGAAGGAGCTGATTTTAGAATCTTTCGAACACAAAGAACTAACACTAGGCATTTTTATAGATTTTTCTAAGGCGTTCGATCGCGTTAATCACGAAATCTTATTACTAAAACTAGACAGATATGGCTTCCGAGGTTGTTTTTATAGTATCATTAAATCATATTTAGAGGCCCGTTTTCAGCAGGTTGTGATTGATAACACACTATCTGACCCCAAGCATATTGCTGCCGGCGTACCCCAGGGTAGCATACTCGGACCGCTACTTTTTAATCTCTACATTAATGATATTGTAAACATTGACCCTAACACAACTTTTGTTATCTACGCTGATGACACCAGCCTATTTTTCAGGGCACCATGTGTATCGAGTCTGGAAGTAAATGCTACGAGGTGCCTACGTTCGCTACACCACTGGTCACTTTCCAATTCGCTGAATATCAATATAAGCAAAACAAAAGCTGTGCTTTTTAGACCCCGTAATAAGTCTGTTTCTGAGTTAACGTTATCGATCGGTTCATCAAAAATACACGTCTCCTCTTCCGTTAAAAGCCTTGGTGTCACATTCCACGAGAACTTATCTTGGGATGTTCATGTTGATAATACAGTTGCCACAATTTCAAGAGTAGTAGGTATCCTGTCCAAGTTTCGGTACTACTTTCCACAATGCATAAAAAAACTTTTGTACGACTCTTTGTTCACCAGTGTTATAACTTATTGTTTCTTAGTCTGGGGTACAACCACTGTCTCCAATATTACAAAACTCCATGCACTACAGAAAAAAGCAGTTCGTGCAATTAACAACATCCCAAATGATGTACACACCAAACCTGTCTTTGAGGCATTACACATTGTACCTATTGTGCAATTGTACTCTGCCATGCTCCGCAAAAAGTACACATCAAATATTAATCAAGGAACTGCATTTCTCGCTGATTTGTCTCGACTAACATGCAGAGAACGCCCCTATAATACGCGCATCGGAGACAACTGGTATTTACCGCGAACGCGAACTAACTACGGCAGACAAATGCTGTCCTATAATATCCCGTCCATTTTAAACAATTTGTGAAAAACTGTAATTAGTGAAGAGTAACAGCATATAGTTTCTTTCTTTAGTGTACTAACTCAGCCTGCTTTTATGCCTTCCCTCTTTACGTGATATGTTTGATGGTTATGTGTTTTTTGATGCCCTGAACGTGTTTTATTTTCGATGCAATGTGCTTTTGTTTTAAATATGTCACAGGCATAACATATAATGTACCGTTGTGTGATTGTGGGTTTTTGTGCACAATGTAGTTGCTGTAGGGGGCGGGGACCTCCGTCAAGCCTCTATAGGCTTTTTGTCCCCGCTCCCCACATCCTTGATGTGAAATAAACCTGATTGATTGAAGGTTTGCGTACACCCAATGAACATAAATACCCACGAGGGCAGCAGATTGGACAGCTGTCGCTATCGCTCAGTTGGTAAGACACCTGACGCGATATTTGGAGGACGTGGGTTCGGATCCCACCGGCGGCATGGTTGTTTTACTGCTGCTTAGTATGTAATTTTCCTTAAGCGATTTTTGAATTTATGTAACATTATCCCACTGATAAGCACACCACAATAAAAAAATAACGTTCCCCTATGCACTTTGGTCTCGGTCGACTATTGGCTCCCTTCGTAACTTTGCCAAACGGGCCCCTCATTTCCTTTACCTTGTCTGCTGATAGCTTAACGCAGGTCTCGGTTCTGGCAGTCTTGATGCCATAGGCAGCATAAGAGGGCTCTCACACAGTTTCCGCCCACGCCGTTAGATGACGTTCCACGTCACGCTCGCGGTATTACAGGACGTGCTACGTCTGCCGCTATGGTCGAGGGTGGCACTGGTGAACACTCTCAAGGTTCGCGTACACCCAATAAACATAAATCCCCAGGAGAGCAGCAGATTGGACAGCCGTCACTGTATCTCTGTTGGTAAGAGCACCGGACGCAATATTCGAAGGTCGTGGGTTCGGATTCCGCCGGTGGCATGGTTGTTTTTTCTGCTCCTTTGTAAGTAACTTTCCTTAAGCGATTTATTAATTTAACTAACATTATCACACTGATAAGGTCACACAATAAAAAATAACGTTCCCCTACGCACTTTGGTTTCGGTGACAATTGGCTCCCTTCATAAGTTTGTGAAACGAGTCCCTCATTTCCGTTACCTCTTCTGCTAATAGTTTAACGAGGGTCTCGGTTATGGTAGTCTTGACGCCATTAGGTAGCATAAGAATGCTCTCACACAGTTTCCGCCCACGCCGTTAGATGTCGTTCCACGTCACGCTCGCGGTATTACAGGACGTGCTACGTCCCCTGCTATGGTCGAGGGTGGCGCTGGTGAACACTCTCAAGGTTCGCATACACCCAATAAACATAAATACCCACGATAGCAGAAGATTGGACAGCCGTCGCTGTAGCTCAGTTGGTAAGAGCATCGGACGCGATATCGGAAGGTCGTGGGTTCGGATTCCACCAGCGGCATGGTTGTTTTTTCTGCTGGTTTGTATGTAATTTTCTTTAAGCTATTTAATAATTTAAGTAACATTATCCACTGATAAGCACAACACAATAAAAAAAAATAACGTTCCCCTATGCACCTTGGTTTCGGTGACTGTTGGCTTCCTTCATAAGTTTGTCAAACGGGCCCCTCATTTCCTTTACCTCGTCTGCTAATAGCTTAACGAGGGTCTCGGTTCTGGCAGTCTTGATGCCATAGGTAGCATAAGAGGGCTCTCACACAGTTCCGCCCTCGCCGTTAGATGACGTTCCACGTCACGCTCGCGGTATTACAGGACGTGCTACGTCCGCCGCTATGGTCTAGGGTGGCGCTGGTGAACACTCTCAAGGTTCGCGTACACCCAATAAACATAAATACCCACGAGAGCAGCAGATTGGACAGCCGTCGCTGTAGCTCAGTTGGTAAGAGCACCGGACGCGATATTCGGAGGTCGTGGGTTGGATCCCACCGGCGGCATGGTTGTTTTTTCTGCTCCTTTCGTAAGTAATTTTAAAGCGATTTATTAATTTAAGTAACATTATCCCACTGATAAGCACAACACAATAAAAAATAACGTTCCCCTATGCACCTTGGTTTCGGCGACTATTGGCTCCCTTCATAAGTTTGTCAAACGGGCCCCTCATTTCCTTTACCTTGTCTGCTAATAGCTTAACGAAGGTCTCGGTTCTGGCAGTCTTGATGCCATAGGTAGCATAAGAGGGCTCTCACACAGTTTCCGCGCTCGCCGTTAGATGACGTTCCACGTCACGCCCGCGGTATTACAGGACGTGCTACGTCCGCCGCTATGGTTGAGGGTGGCGCTGGTGAACACTCTCAAGGCTCGCGTACACCCAATAATCATAAATACCCACGAGAGCAGCAGATTGGACAGCCGTTGCTGTAGCTCAGTTGGCAAGAGCACCGGACGCGATATTCGGAGGTCGTGGGTTTGGATCCCACCGGCGGCATGGTTGTTTTTCTGCTGCTTTGTAAGTAATTTTCCTTAAGCGATTTATTAATTTAAGTAACATTATCCCACTGATAAGCACAACACAATAAAAAAATAACGTTCCCCTATGCACCTTGGTTTCGGTGACTAGTTGGCTCCCTTCATAACTTTGTGAAACGAGGCCCTCATTTCCGTTACCTCTGTCTGCTAATAGCTTAACGAGGGTCTCGGTTATGGTAGTCTTGATGCCATTAGGTAGCATAAGAGGGCTCTCACACAGTTTCCGCCCACGCCGTTAGATGACGTTCCACGTCACGCTCGCGGTATTACAGGACGTGCTACGTCCGCCGCTATGGTCGAGGGTGGCGCTGGTGAACACTCTCAAGGTTCGCGTACACCCAATAAACATAAATACCCACGAGAGCAGCAGATTGGACAGCCGTCGCTGTAGCTCAGTTGGTAAGAGCACCGGACGCGATATCGGAGGTCGTGGGTTCGGATCCCACCGGCGGCATGGTTGTTTTTCTGCTGCTTTGTATGTAATTTTCTTTAAGCGATTTATTAATTTAAGTAACATTATCCCACTGATAAGCACAACACAATAAAAAAATAACGTTCCCCTATGCACCTTGGTTTCGGTGACAGTTGGCTCCCTTCATAAGTTTGTCAAACGGGCCCCTCATTTCCTTTACCTTGTCTGCTAATAGCCTAACAAGGGTCTCGGTTCTGGCAGTCTTGATGCCATAGGTAGCATAAGAGGGCTCTCACACAGTTTCCGCCCTCGCCGTTAGATGACGTTCCACCTCACACTCGCGGTATTACATGACGTGCTACGTCCGCCGCTATGGTCGAGGGTGGCGCTGGTGATTACTCTCAAGGTTCGCGTACACCCAATAAACATAAATACCCACGAGAGCAGCAGATTGGACAGCCGTCGCTGTAGCTATGTTGGTAAGAGCACCGGACGCGATATTCGGAGGTCATGTGTTCGGATCCTACCGGCGGCACGGTTGTTTTTTCTGCGGCTTTTTAAGTAATTTTCTTTTAAGCGATTTATTAATTAAGTAACATTATCCCACTGATAAGCTCACACAATAAAAAAATAACGTTCCCCTATGCGCATTGGTTTCGGTGACTATTGGCTCCCTTCATAAGTTTCTGAAATGGGCCCATCATTTCCTTTACCTTGTCTGCTAATATCTTAACGAGGGTCTCGGTTCTGGCAAGTCTTGATGCTATAGGTAGCATAAGAGGGCTCTCACACAGTTTCCGCCCTCGCCGTTAGATGACGTTCCATGTCACGCTCGCGGTATTACAGGACGTGCTACGTCCGCCGCTATGGTCGAGGGTGGCGCTGGTGAACACTCTCAAGGTTCGCGTACACCCAATAAACATAAATACCCACGAGAGCAGCAGATTGGACAGCCGTCGCTGTAGCTCAGTTGGTAAGAGCACCGGACGCGATATTCGGAGGTCGTGGGTTCGGATCCCACCGGCGGCATGGTTGTTTTTTCTGCTGCTTTGTAAGTAATTTTCTTTAAGCAATTTATTAATTTAAGTAACATTATCCCACTGATAAGCACAACACAATAAAAAATAACGTTCCCCTATGCACCTTGGTTTCGGTGGCTGATGGGCTCCCTTCATAAGTTTGTCGAACGGGCACCTCATTTCCTTTACCTTGTCTGCTAATAGCTTAACGAGGTCTCGGTTCTGGCAGTCTTGATGCCATAGGTAGGATCATCATCATCATCATCATCAGCCTTACTACTCCCACTGCAGGGCAAAGGCCTCTCCCATGTCTCTCCAATTAACCCTATCCTTTGCCAGAGGGCTCAAACACCGTTTCCGCCCTCTCCGTTAGATGACGTTCCACGTCACACTCGCGGTATTACAGGATGTGCTACGTCCGCCGCTATGGTCGAGGGTGGCGCTGGTGAACACCCTCAAGGTTCGCGTACACTCAATAAGCATAAATATTTACCAGAGACAGCAGATTGGACAGCCGTTGCTGTAGCTCAGTTGGCAAGAGCACCGGACGCGGTATTCGGAGGTCGTGGGTTTGGATCCCACAGCGACATGGTTGCTTTTTCTGCTGCTTTGTAATTAATTTTCGTAAAGCGATTTATTAATTTAAGCAACATTATCCCACTGATAAGCACAACACAATAAAAAAATAATGTTCACCTATGCACCTTGGTTTCGGTGACTGTTGGCTCCCTTCATAACTTTGTCAAACGGGCCCCTCATTTCCTTTACCTTGTCTGCTAATAGCTTAACGAAGGGTCTCGGTTATGGCAGTCTTGATGAAATAGGTAGCATAAGAGGGATCTCACACAGTTTCCGCGCTCGCCGTTAGATGACGTTCCACGTCACGCCCGCGGTATTACAGGACGTGCCACGTCCGCCGCTATGGTCGAGGGTGGCGCTGGTGAACACTCTCAAGGATCGCGTACACCCAATAACTATAATATACCCACGAGAGCAGCAGATTGGAGAGCTGTTGCAGTAGCTCAGTTGGCAAGAGCACCGGACGCGATATTCTGAGGTCGTGGGTTTGGATCCCACCGGCGGCATGGTTGTTTTACTGCTGCTTAGTAGTAATTTTCCTTAAGCGATTTTTGAATTTATGTAACATTATCACACTGATAAGCACAACACAATAAAAAATAACGTTCCCATATGCACCTTGGTTTCGGTGACTGTTGGCTCCCTTCATAAGTTTGTCAAACGGGCCCCTCATTTCCTTTACCTTGTATGCCAATCGCTTAACAAGGGTCTTGGTTCTGACAGTGTTGATGCCATAGGTAGCATAAGAGGGCTCTCACACAGTTTCCGCCCTCGCCGTTAGATGACGTGCCATGTCACGCTCGCGGTATTACAGGAAGTGCTACGTCCGCCGCTATAGTCGAGGGTGGCACTGGTGAACACTCTCAAGGTTCGCGTACACCCAATAAACATAAATACCCACGAGAGCAGCAGATTGGACAGCCGTCACTGTAGCTCTGTTGGTAAGAGCACCGGACGGAATATTCGAAGGTCGTGGGTTCGGATCCCACCGGTGGCATGGTTGTTTTTTTCTGCTCCTTTGTAAGTAATTTTCCTTAAGCGATTTATTATATAACTAACATTATCCCACTGATAAGGTCACACAATAAAAAAATAACGTTCCCCTACGCACTTTGGTTTCGGTGACTAATGGCTCCATTCATAAGTTTGTGAAACGATTCCCTCATTTCCGTTACCTCTTCTGCTAATAGTTTAACGAGGGTCTCGGTTATGGTAGTCTTGATGCCATTAGGTAGCATAAGAGTGCTCTCACACAGTTTCCGCCCACGCCGTTAGATGTCGTTCCACGTCACGCTCGCGGTATTACAGGACGTGCTACGTCCCCTGCTCTGGTCGAGGGTGGCGCTGGTGAACACTCTCAAGGTTCGCATACACCCAATAAACATAAATACCCACGATAGCAGAAGATTGGACAGCCGTCGCTGTAGCTCAGTTGGTAAGAGCATCGGACGCGATATCCGAAGGTCGTGGGTTCGGATTCCACCAGCGGCATGGTTGTTTTTTCTGCTGGTTTGTATGTAATTTTCTTTAAGCTATTTATTAATTTAAGTAACATTATCCCACTGATAAGCGCACCACAATAAAAACAAATAGCGTTCCCCTATGCACCTCGGTTTCGGTGACTGTTGGCTTCCTTCATAACTTTGTCAAACGGACCCCTCATTTCCTTTACCTATTCTGCTAATAGCTTAACGAGGGTCTCGGTTATGGCAGTCTTGATGAAATAGGTAGCATAAGAGGGCTATCACACAGTTTCCGCGCTCGCCGTTAGATACGTTCCACGTCACACCCGCGGTATTACAGGAAGTGCTGCATCCGCCGCTATGGTCGAGGGTGGCACTGGTGAACACTCTCAAGGTTCGCGTACACCCAATAAGCATAAATACCCATGAGAGCAGCAGATTGCACCGGCGTCGCTGTAGCTCAGTTGGTAAGAGCACCGGACGCGATATTCGGAGGTCGTGGGTTTGGATCCCACCGGCGGCATGGTTGTTTTCTCTGCTGCTTTGTAAGTAATTTTCTTTAAGCAATTTATTAATTCAAGAAACATTATCCCACTGATAAACACAACACAATAAAAAAATAGCATTCCCCTATGCACCTTGGTTTCGGTGGCTGTTGGCTCCCTTCACAAGTTTGTCAAACGGGCCCTTCATTTCCTTTACCTTGTCCGCTAATAGCCTAACAAGGGTCTCGGTTCTGGCAGTCTTGATGCCATAGGTACCATAAGAGGGATCTCACACAGTTTCCGCCCTCGCCGTTAGATGAAGTTCCACCTCACACTCGCGGTATTACATGACGTGCTACGTCCGCCGCAATGGTCGAGGGTGGCGCTGGTGATTACTCTCAAGGTTCGCGTACACCCAATAAACATAAATACCCATGAGAGCAGCAGATTGGACAGCCGTCGCTGTAGCTCAGTTGGTAAGAGCACCGGACGCGATATTCGGAGGTCGTGGGTTTGGATCCCACCGGCGGCATGGTTGTTTTCTCTGCTGCTTTGTAAGTAAATTTCTTTAAGCGATTTATTAATTTAAGTAACATTATCCCACTGATAAGTTCACAACAATAAAAAAATAACGTTCTCCTGTGCACTTTGGTTTCGGCGACTGTTGGCTCCCTTCATAACTTTGCCAAACGGGCCCCTCGTTTCCTTTACCTTGTCTGCTAATAGCTTAACGAGGGTCTCGGTTCTGGCAGTCTTGATGCCATAGGTAGCATAAGAGGGCTCTCACACAGTTTCCGCCCTCGCCGTTAGACGTTCAAGTTACGCTCGCGGATTACAGGAGTGTACGTCCGCGCCATGGTCGAGGGTGGCGCCGTGAACACTCTCAAGGTTCCGTACACCCAATAACATAAATACCCACTAGAGCAGCATTGGACACCCGTCGCTGTTGCTCAGTTGGTAAGAGCACCGGACGCGATATTCGGAGCTCGTGGAGTTGGATCCCACCGGCGGCATGGTTGCTTTTCCGCTGCTTGTAGTAATTTTCGTTAAGCGATTTATGAATTCAAGAAACACATCCCACTGATAAGCACAACAACAATAAAAGAAATACCGTTTCGCCCTATGCGCCTTTGTCTGCGGCTGTTCTAGTGGCTCCCTCATAACTTTCAAACGGGCCCTCATTTCCTTTACCTTGTCTGCTAATAGCTTAACGAGGGTCTCGGTTCTGGCAGTCTTGATGCAATAGGTAGCATAAGAGGGCTCTCACACAGTTTCCGCCCTCGCCGTTAGATGGCGTTCCACGTCACGCTCGCGGTATTACAGGACGTGCTACGTCCGCCGCTATGGTCGAGGGTGGCGCTGGTGAACACTCTCAAGGTTCGCGTACACCCAATAAACATAAATACCCACGAGAGCAGCAGATTGGACAGCCGTCGCTGTAGCTATGTTGGTAAGAGCACCGGACGCGATATTCGAAGGTCGTGGGTTCGGATCCCACCGGCGGCATGGTTGTTTTTTCTGCTGCTTTGTAAGTAATTTTCTTTAAGCGATTTATTAATCTAACATTATCCCACTGATAAGCACAACACAATAAAAAATAACGTTCCCCTATGCACTTTGGTTTCGGTGACTATTGGCTCCCTTCATAAGTTTGTGAAACGGGCCCCTCATTTCCTTTACCTTGTCTGCTAATAGTCTTAACGAGGGTCTCGGTTCTGGCAGTCTTGATGCCATAGGTAGCATAAGAGGGCTCTCACACAGTTTCCGCCCTACGCCGTTAGATGTCGTTCCACGTCACGCTCGCGGTATTACAGGACGTGCTACGTCCCCTGCTATGGTCGAGGGTGGCGCTGGTGAACACTCTCAAGGTTCGCATACACCCAATAAACATAAATACCCACGAGAGCAGCAGATTGGACAGTCGTCGCTGTAGCTCAGTTGGTAAGAGCACCGGACGCGATATTCGGAGGTCGTGGGTTCGGATCCCACCGGCGGCATGGTTGTTTTTTCTGCTGCTTTGTAAGTAATTTCTTTAAGCGATTTATTAATTTAAGTAACATTATCCCACTGATAAGCGCACACAATAAAAAAAAAGCGTTCCCCTATGCACTTTGGTTTCGGCGACTATTGGCTCCCTTCATAACTTTGTCAAACGGGCCCCTCATTTCCTTTACCTTGTCTGCTAATAGCTTAACGAGGGTCTCGGTTATGGCAGTCTTGATGAAATAGGTAGCATAAGAGGGCTCTCACACAGTTTCCGCGCTCGCCGTTAGATGACGTTCCACGTCACGCCCGCGGTATTACAGGACGTGCTGACGTCCGCCGCTATGGTCGAGGGTGGCGCTGGTGAACACTCTCAAGGTTCGCGTACACCCAATAAGCATAAATACCCACGAGAGCAGCAGATTGGACGAGCGTCGCTGTAGCTCAGTTGGTAAGAGCACCGGACGCGATATTCGGAGGTCGTGGGTTTGGATCCCACCGGCGGCATGGTTGTTTTCTCTGCTGCTTTGTAAGTAATTTTCTTTAAGCGATTTATTAATTAAGTAACATTATCCCACTGATAAGCACAACACAATAAAAAAAATAGCGTTCCCCTATGCACCTTGGTTTCGGTGACTGTTGGCTCCCTTCATAAGTTTGTCAAACGGGCCCCTCATTTCCTTTACCTTGTCTGCTAATAGCTTAACGAGGGTCTCGGTTCTGGCAGTCTTGATGCCATAGGTAGCATAAGAGGGCTCTCACACAGTTTCCGCCCTCGCCGTTAGATGACGTTCCACGTCACGCTCGCGGTATTACAGGACGTGCTACGTCCGCCGCTATGGTCGAGGGTGGCGCTGGTGAACACTCTCAAGGTTCGCGTACACCCAATAAACATAAATACCCACGAGAGCAGCAGATTGGACAGCCGTCGCTGTAGCTCAGTGGTAAGAGCACCGGACGCGATATTCGGAGGTCGTGGGTTCAGATCCCACCGGCGGCATGGTTGTTTTTTCTGCTGCTTTGTAAGTAACTTTCTTTAAGCGATTTATTAATTTAAGTAACATTATCCCACTGATAAGCACAACACAATAAAAAAATAACATTCCCTATGCACCTTGGTTTCGGTGACGGTTGGCTCCCTTCATAAGTTTGCCAAACGGGCTCACTCATTTCCTTTACCTTGTCTGCTAATAGCTTAACGAGGGTCTCGGTTCTGGCAGTCTTGATGTCATATGTAGCATCAAGAGGGCTCTCACACAGTTTCCGTCCTCGCCGTAAGATGGCGTTCCACATCACGCACGCCATGCACGCCGGATGGGAGCAACGTGGCTGGGAGCTGCAGCGACTACGTCCGAAGCTAAGTGTTTTTGGTATTATACACTTGTATACATGCTGTCGGGCGGTAGTTTTAAACCGAGTTAAGGGTAGGGAGGCCAGCGGAGGTGTGTGAGAATAATTTTTAGCGGGTTTTTACGTTGCGCAGGGTCGAGGGCTATCGGCATAGCAATTTTGGCGGGCTTTCACAAGGCGTAGCCGGCCGGACGATGGGTCGGCAAGCTAGGAAAGTTAAGGAGGACGAGG
Organism: Amblyomma americanum; assembly: GCA_030143305.2. Classification (NCBI taxonomy): domain Eukaryota; kingdom Metazoa; phylum Arthropoda; class Arachnida; order Ixodida; family Ixodidae; genus Amblyomma; species Amblyomma americanum. The sequence goes on along the minus strand of JARKHS020002004.1, from coordinate 121,869 downwards.
ACGGGGAGTTAGTACAGTGCCAGGAGTGCGACCGTTGGTGTTACTTAGATGAGACTGGGTTCGGGAGCTTAGCCGAGGCGGATGAGGCTAGCTTCGTGTGTAAGATGTGCAAGCGGTTTGGGGACGCCGTTCATGCGTTAAAAGGGGAATGGGAAGCTGGGTTTAATGCACTTAATGCGAACTGGCAGGTCGAACGAGAGGCACGGATTAAGCTGGAAGCTCAGGTCGCCGATTTGATTAAAAAGGAGGAGAATAATGCCGCCCTGTTGAAGCGAATGGTGGGCGAGATTAAAGAAGAGCGGGAAAAGCGGATCCAGCTAGAAAAACAGGTTGAAGCGCTCAGGTCGCGGCCGGCTGGGCACCCCCAGTTCGGAGAAGTGTGAGGCGGGGGGACGAGGCTCGTCAATCGTACAGTGCTGTAGATGCAGCGAGCATTGAGTGAGAAAAATGAGAACGAAATGAAAAAGGTTAAAGCGGGCATGGAAACTCGCGACAATAGCGTACAGCGGCAGGAGAGGCAGCTAGAGCGATCTGGAGGCCAACAGATGGAATTAGGAAGCGAACATTTGGGGCGCAGGAGAGTTCTGGTGGTCGGGGACTCGAATGTAGCGAGGGTTGAGGGAGGCGTTCTGACGGCAGTGAAGGCAGATAGGCGGGTGCAGGTGAAGGCTCAGTCGGGAAAGTGCATGGTGGATGCAATGGCCAGAGCCCGGGAGGTGGTGGTGGGCAGCATGGATGGCGAACACCTTGTGGTCATCCATGCTGGTCTCAATGATGTACTGCAGGGGAGGAGCCAGAATCTTGAGACGCAGTTGGAGGTGGGGATGCGTAGGCTTAGAGAGGCCTCTGAGAGTGTGCATGTGACCATATGCACCAATCCCAGAGGTCCAGAGACAGGCTCGCGAAACGGAAAGGAGGGTCGTGGAGACTAATCGGGTAATTAGGCTATTGAGTCGACGACTAAGATACGAGGTGATGGAGGTGAACAGGGAAGTGTACGAGGTTAGGCCCCACCCTTTTTGCACAGGATGGCATCCACTACGGTGGTGCCACTGGCAAGAAGGTGGGTTAGTAGGATAGGTCGCCAGGCAACAGCTTTTTTGGGGGGACCCAGAGCTCTGAAGGAACCAGTGTAGAGAAGGAAGAATTAAGATCAAACGGACAATGGAACCATAGGGGAAGAAAGAGACGCAAGCGCCAGGGCCAAGTTAATTCAGATATAGGTTTCATTAACATGCAAGGTGGCAGGAATAGACTGAAATGGGAGGGAATAGAAGAACAGTTAAGACAGGAGGAATTAATGGTATATGGTTTAGCGGAAACACATCTTAGAGACATGGAGCAACCACCCTGTAACCCAGACTACGCATGGGAATATTTCAATAGAACAGAGGGCAGCAGAAAGGGGAGGGGGAATTTGGGGCATTCATTCATAAAAGTATGAATTTTCAAAGGGTTTAGACGGGGATGCAGGGAACATTTATGGCTAAAAGGAACAGTGGCAGGCAAGATAACACTCCTTGGCTTTGTATACCTGTGGACAGGGGTCAATGCCAAAGAGGTAAAAAGGAAAATGTTAGAATGTATTGCAAGCGACATTGATGAGCTAGGAGGACAGGGCGAGATAATTATATTAGGTGACATGAATGCACACATAGAAGACCTGGATGGGTACACGGATTCGACAGGAAGCATGCTGCAGGACATGTGTGACAGGCATGATTTAGTTGTATGCAACAGCACCGAGAAGTGTGAAGGGCTCATAACATGGGAGGCGGGGAGTCTGCACTCGACGATAGATTATGCACTAATGTCACAGAGGATGTATAACAGATTAGGGGTAATGAGCATAGATGAAGATGGTTCCAAAAGTCTAGGTAGTGACCACAAGCGTATCAAGTTGAGCTTCAGAGGAAAAAGCAATGTAGGACTGAAGCAAGATGAACAATCGGGGGGAAATTTTTACTCAGAAAAGCAATTGGAAGTAGCAGCCAAAAGAATCGAGAAAGTAATTTTTGAGGATAGTGAAACAGAATGGACTTATACCAAATTAACTCGATTACGGGAGCTAGAGCTAGCTAAGGTGCGAGTAAAGCTAAAAGGGAAAAGATGCAAACCCAAGAGTTGGTGGGATGAGGAGGTCAAGAGGGCAATAGAAAAGCGCCAGGAAGCATCCAGGGAACACAGATATTCCAAGAAGAGGGGGGAACCAAAACCCGAAGTAGACAGAAAATGGGATACCTTCATAAAGTGTAGAAGGGACGCATCCTATTTGATTAATGAGAAAATTAGAAGAAAGGGTGCCCAATGGATATCAACAGTAAATAAAAAGGATAGAAAAGCAGCCCAAAAATTCTGGAAACATCTAAATGCAATGAGTAATAAAACTAGGCTAGAACAAAGGTTTATTGTTACAGATGAGGGTATTCGACTAGAAGGGGATGAAGCAATAAAACACATAGGAACAAGGATGACGGAAAAATTTTCAGCAAAGCACGTGGTACATAGTTTATCGAAGGAGGATAGACCGGTTACAGCAGTAGCTTCACTTGAGCAAGGAGAGTGGGAAAGGGCAGAGAAGAAGGTTCCTAGTGGCACATCAACAGGACCAGATGGTATCCCGATTATGTTGATAAAGAAGTTAGGACCAAAATCCAAGCAAACATTAATACAGGTAGTGAACAAAATGATAGTGGATGAGAAAGTCCCCGATGAATGGCGATTAAGTAGAATGAACATGATATATAAGGGAAAGGGGGACAAAGCAGACGTAAGTAACTATCGCCCCATAACAGTGACATCTGTGGTTTACAGGGTGGTGATGCAAATTATAAAGGATAGACTGCAGGCTTGGGTGGAGAACGAGGGGGTGTTAGGGGAACTACAGAATGGGTTCCGGAAACAAAGGAGGTTGGAGGACAATCTATTTTCATTGACACAGTGTATAGAAATTGCGGAAAAGGAACATAGGCCCTTATTGCTAGCATTTCTGGATATTAGGGGAGCCTATGACAACGTTACTCAGGAGCATTTGTGGGACATATTGGGCACATTGGATGTGGAAAATGGAGTAATTAATCTTTTAAAAGATATATATATAGAGGTAACAGAGTGCTCATAAAATGGGAAAAAAATGTATCAGGGCCTGTAGAGATACAGCGGGGGCTTAGACAAGGATGTCCTCTGTCCCCTTTGTTGTTCATGTTGTACCTGCAAGGTTTGGAAGCCAAGCTAGAGGGGAGTGGACTAGGCTTCAACCTATCTTTTTTCAAGCAAGGGGAATTGATTAAACAGACATTACCGGGACTAATATACGCGGACGATATAGTGATAATGGCTGACAACAAGGAAGACCTGCAGAAGTTGTTAGACATATGCAGTACAGAGGGAGATAGATTAGGCTTCAAGTATAGTAAGGAAAAATCTGCAGTCATGATATTTAATGAAGAGGGCGGCGAGCATAGAATACAGGAGTTCGTGCTAAAAGTAGTGAATGAGTACAAGTATCTTGGGGTGTGGATAAATAACAGTGTTGAGTATCTGACAGAGCATGAAAAATATGTAATGAATAAAGCTAGTAGGAATGCAGCTGTCATGAAAAATAGGGCACTGTGGAATTACAATAGGTATGAGGTGGTAAGAGGGATCTGGAAAGGGGTGATGGTCCCTAGCCTGACCTTCGGGAATGCGGTCCTGTGTATGAGGCCAGATGTTCAAGCAAGGCTGGAAATTAGGCAATGGGGAGTAGGGAGGTTAGCTTTGGGAGCACATGGCAATACACCAAATCAGGGGGTACAGGGGGATATGGGATGGGCGTCTTTCGAGAGCAGAGAGGCTAGCAGTAAGATAGCATTTGAGGAACGATTGAGAAGGATGGAGGAAAAGCGGTGGGCTAGGAAAGTTTTCAGATACCTGTATATAAAGAATGTTGACACGAAATGGAGAAAGCGAACTAGAAAATTGACAAGCAAATATCTGGACAGCAGTAAGGGGGCAAATCAGCAATTATCGGTTAAGAAAAAGGTTAAAGGAACAGAGAGAGCGTTGTGGAAAACAGGGATGCTGACGAAATCGGCACTGGAAACATACCGGACCTTTAAACAGGAAATTGTCAAAGAAAATATCTATGATAATTGTAGGGGAAGTTCTTTGCTGTTTGAGGCCAGGACTGGAGTTTTGCGGACTAAGACGTATAGAGTCAGGTACCAGGAGATAGACACTTTGTGCATTGCGTGCGGAGAGGAGGAGGAAACGGCTGAACACTTGATACTTTTCTGTAAAGGGCTTCACCCTACAGTGGAAGGCAGCGGGGCTGACTTACCCAAGGCATTGGGGTTTAGGGATAGTGAAGGGAAAGTGGATTTTAAGAGGTTAGAAGTAACCAAGCGAAGGTTATCTGATTGGTGGCTAAAAGCAAGACAGGAGTAAAATTTCACAAGACATGGCTAGGTGGCTTGAGCCACCGCCCGATGTAAAGGGTTCAGCCGTATCCATCCATCCATCCATCCAGCGGTATTACAGGACGTGCTACGTCCGCCGCTATGGTCGAGGGTGGCGCTGGTGAACACTCAAGGTTCGCGTACACACAATAAACATAATTACCCACGAGAGCAGCAGATTGGACTGCCGTCGCTGTAGCTCAGAAAACGGTTCTGAGCTACAGCGACGGCAGTCCAATATGCTGCTCTCGTGAACCGTTTTTTTTGTTTTTTCGCGACGTCTCAGACTCGTTCTTGCGCACCGTGTGCCAGGTGAGGCTGCGGCGATTGCTGCCTTAGTTTGTTGTTACCACAGAAGAGCTCTCAGGTGGAATTTTTGGTTACTACAAAGAGATTGTAGCAAGTGTTAGGTTTCTTTCAGCGCGTTTTTCTAGCGATTATTTGTATAAAACTAAAAGAAAGAAGTTGTACCATGACCTTTGTGATATTGTTTTCCCAGAGCCTATGTACAGGGCCTTGTACAGTGGAGGTCCTGGAGCTGATGTTTTAAAAAGGGTAAAGAAAATGCTGGTGCCACCAGGAGTAAAGACCTTTTTTAAATTACACACCGGGACACTCCCAGTTAAAAAGTTTTTGGAAGGAAAGGATTTCTTTTTACCGTGGGGATCGAACTGCTTAATTTGTAAACAGCCCGAAACAATAGACCATGTTTTTTTGCATTGCTTGGAAGGGGTTTATTTTTGGGATGTGTTACAAAGGACAATAAAGAAAGAGCTATCACTTGACGCGCAGGGAATTCGTTATTTAAGCACAGACAATGAGGATGGGGTACCATTTGATCTCATAATGCTCTTGGGCCTCCACAGTATATGGCGCTCCAGAATGGCAGGCTATTATTGTGACAAAGACGCACGACCTGCCCGAATTTATTTTCGGGAAAGAATGGACTGCTTTCTGGCCATCCAGAAAGCAGCTGCGGAGCCTCCCGAGTGGCTCTCGAGGCTAGAGCCGCTCTGTATGCTTCGTGAATTTTAGTATGACGAAGCCAGACTCATGATGGCTGACCACGACAGTGTCGTATGTACATAGCGTTTTGTGTGTTTTTTGTTGAGTGTTTTTTGTGTAAATGTTATGGGTTAAAGCCAGGCAATAAAGAAATAAAAGTCGCTGTAGCTCAGTTGGTAAGACCACCAAACGCAATATTCGAAGGTCGTGGGTTCGAATCCCACCGGCGGCATGTTTGTTTTTTTCTGCTGCTTTGTAATTAATTTTCTTTAGGCGATTTATTAATTTAGGAAACATTATCCCACTGATAAGCACAACACAATAAAAAAACGTTCCCCTATGCACCTTGGTTTCGGTGACTGTTCGCTTCCTTCATAAGTTTGTCAAACAGGCCCCTCATTACCTTTACCTTGTCTGCTAATAGGTTAAGAGAGGGTCTCGGTTCTGGCAGTCCTGATGCCATAGGTAGCATAAAAGGGCTCTCACACCATTTCCGCCCTCTCAGATAGATGACGTTCCACGTGACGCTTGCGGTATTACAGCACGTGCTACGTCCGCCGCTATGGTGGAGGGTGGCGTTGGTGAACACTCTCAAGGTTCGCCTACACCCAATAAACATAAATACCCACGAGAGCAGCAGATTGGACTGCTGTTGCAGTAGCTCAGATGGCAAGTGCACCGGACGCGATATTCGGAGGTCGTGTGTGTGGATCCCTCCGGCGACATGGTTTTTTTTTCTGCTGCTTTGTAAGTAATTTTCGTTAAGCGATTTACTAATTTAAGCAACAATATCCCACTGATAAGCAGAACACAATAAAAAAATAACGTCCCCCTATGCACTTTGGTTTCGGTGACTATTGGCTCCCTTCATAAGTTTCTGAAACGGGCCCCTCATTTCCTTTATCTTGTCTGCTACTACCTTAACGAGGGTCTCGGTTATGGCAGTCTTGATGAAATAGGTAACATAAGAGGGCTCTCATACAGTTTCCGCGCTCGCCGTTAAATACGTTCCACGTCACGCCCGCGGTATTACAGGACTTCCTACATCCGCCGCTTTTTTTGTCGATGGTGGCGCTGGTGAACACTCTCAAGGATCGCGTACACCCAATAATTATAAATACCCGCGAGAGCAGCATATTGGAGAGCTGTTGCAGTAGCTTAGTTGGCAAGAGCACCGGACGAGATATTCGGAGGACGTGGATTTGGATCCCACCGGCGGCATGGTTGTTTTTTCCGCTGCTTTGTACGTATTTTTCTTTAAGCGATTTATTAATTTAAGCAACATTATCCCACTGATAAGTTCACACAATAAAAAAAATAATGTTCCCCTATGCCCCTTGGTTTTGGTGACTGTTGGCTCCCTTCATAACTTTGCCAAACAGGCCCCTCATTTCCTTTACTTTGTCTGCTAATAGCTTAACGAGGGTCTCGGTTATGTCAGTCTTGATGAAAAAGGTAGCATAAGAGGGCTCTCACACAGTTTCCTCGCTCGCCGTTAGATACGTTCCACGTCATGCTCGCGGTAATACAGGACGTGCTACATCCGCCGCTATTGTCGAGGGTGGCGCTGGTGAACACTCTCAAGTATCGCGTACACCGAATAATTATAAATACCCGTCAGAGCAGCAGATTGGACAGCCGTCGCTGTAGCTCAGTTGGTAAGAGCACCGGACGCGAAGTTCGGAGGTCGTGGGCTCGGATCCCACCGGCGGCATGGTTAGTTTTCCTGCTTCTTTGTAAGTAATTCTTTAGGCGATTTATTAATCTAAGTAACATTATCCCACTGATAAGCACAACACAATAAAAAATAACGTTCCCCTATGCGCCTTGGTTTCGGTGACCGCTGCCTTCATAAGTTTGTCTAACGGGCCGCTCATTTTCTTTACCTTGTCTGCTAATAGGTTAAGAGAGGGTCTCGGTTCTGGAAGTCTTGATGCCATAGGTAGCATAAGAGGGCTCTCACACCGTTTCCGCCCTCTCCGTTAGATGACGTTCCACGTCACGCTTGCGGTATTACAGGAGGTGCTACGTCCGCCGCTATGGTCGAGGGTGGCGCTGGTGAACCATCTCAAGGATCGCGTACACCCAACAATTATAAATACCTGCGAGAGCAGCAGATTGGACAGCATTTGCAGTAGCTCAGTTGGCAAGAGCACCGGACGCGATATTCTGAGGTCGTGGGTTCGAATCCCACCGTCGGCATGGTTGCTTTTCTGCTGCATTGTAATTTTCTTTGAGTGATTTATTAATCTAACATTATCCCACTGATAAGCACAGCACAATAAAAAATAACGTTCCCCTATGCACATTGGTTACGGTGGCTGTTGGCTCCCTTCATAAGTTTGTCAAACGGGCCCCTCATTTCCTTCACCTTGTCTGCTAATAGCTTAACGAGGGTCTTGTTTCTTGAAGTCTTGTTGCCATAGGTAGCATAAGAGGGCTCTCACACAGTTTTCGTCCTCGCCGTTAGATGACGTACCACGTCACGCTCGCGGTACTGCAGGAAGTGCTACGTCTCCCGCAGTGGTCGAGGGTGCACTGGTGAACACTCTCAAGGTTCGCGTACACCCAATAAACATAAATATCAACGAGAGCAGCAGCTTGGACAGCCGTCGCTGTAGCGCGGTAGGTAAGAGCACCGGACGCGATATTCGGAGGTCATGGGTTCAGATCCCACCAGAGGCATGGTTGTTTTTATGCGAAGTATAATAGGGACACTACTTAGCTCAACCATAGCCCTGCCTGGCACGTCCGCGACCACCAAGGCTGACTCCCGCTCCTCCCGCTATGTGCGCTGCAGCCGAGCACGTGGTCTGACGTCACGACAGCTGAGCAGAGACTGGGCTCAACGCGCGCGGTCGCCCCGCGGCCGCGACCACCAAGGCTAACTCTCGCTCCTCCCGCTAGGGGCGCTGCAGCCGAGCACGTGGTCTGACGTCACGCCAGCTGTGGAGAAACGGGGCTCAATTCGCGCGGTCTCCCCGCGGCGGCGACCACCAAGGCTAACTCCCGCTCCTCCAGGAGATTGCTAAACAACGAAGAGACTAGCCTGACTTACGGGCAGGCGATACCGAATCCCTTTAACAAATCTAATATGCTTCGCATCCTAGGCTTAACCTTAGCTAAGCCAGGCCATTTTTTTCTGCTGCTTTGTAAGAAATTTTCTTTAAGCGATTTATTAAAGTAAGTAACATTATCCCACTGATAAGTTCACACAACAGAAAAAATAACATTCTCCTATGCACTTTCGTTTCGTTGACTATTGGCTCCATTCATAAGTTTGTCAAAAAGGCCCCTAATTTCCTTTACCTTGTCTGCTAATAGCTTAACGAGAGTCTCGGTTCTGGCAGTCTTGATGCCATAGGTAGCATAAGAGGGCTCGCACACAGTTTGCGCGCTCGCCGTTACATGACGTTCCACGTCACGCCCGCGGTATTTGAGGACGTGCTACGTCGGCTGCTATGGTCGAGGGTGGCGCTGGTGAACATTCTCAAGTTTCGCGCACACCCAAAAAACATAAATATCCACCAGAGCAGCAGATTGGACAGCCGTCGCTGTAGCTCAGTTGGTTTGAGCACCGGACGCGAAGTTCGGAGGTCGTGGGCTCGGATCCCTCCGGCGGCATGGTTATTTCTCCTGCTCCTTTGTAAGTAATTTTTTAGGCGATTTAATAATTTAATTAACATTATCCCACTGATAAACACAACACAAAAAAATAACGATCCAATAACCTCTTGGTTTTTGGTATCGATGAGGACAAGGGTGAATCAGACAGCGACCTGAAACAAGCTGTTATTGAGAATGTATTCAAAGGAACCTTGGGAGTACAAGTGAACTCGATCGACAAAATTCATCGTATTGGCAAGAAAAAAGACGGCAGTAATCGGCCGGTAATCATGCATTTTTATGATTCGCGGGAAAAACAGTCTTTGATGCAAAACTGTGGCAAGCTGAAAGGCAGCTCGATAAGCATAAGTCAAGACTACGCTAAGGATACTGTAGAAGTACGAAAAAAAACTATGGCAAAACAGTGAAAAGTAACGAGCAAACGGCAACAAGGTAAAACTGGTACATGACAAGCTTAACATCAACCATCATATCTACGTCTGGGATCGTGAAAGAAATGAAGGGTGTCCGTTCCATACGGAGCAAGATAAGGTTCTTCGATTCAAAAAGAGGAGAAAAACTGCTAGCCAGGCATTGATTCCGTTGAAAACTTCAGAGAAGGCTTCTGACACGGATAGCGATTCTTCTCGGTCATAGCTCAGAATTCTACTTGTAAACGCCCGCAGTATCGCAAATAAAGTAAGTGATTTAGAGTATCTTCTAATTTCTCAAAACCCTGATGTATTGATGTTTACTGAGACATGGTTACATAGTGCAATTAGTGACAGTAGTATTTTTCCTCCTGACTACAAGGTGTTTAGATGCGACAGGGATTCTAGAGGTGGTGGCATGGCTATAGTTGTGAAAAGCACTATAAACGCCGTCGCTTTTGATTGCAGTCTCCCTGAAACGGTTTGGTGCAAGATCAGCTGTGCAGACATGTGGTACATATTAGGGACTGTGTATAGACCACCAGCCACTCCGCCAGAATTTTTGGATAGCTTGAATGAATTCCTTAGCTCCCATGTAAATGAAAACACAAGACTAATAATGGCTGGTGACCTTAATTTGCCGCATATTGATTGGGAAAGTCTATCAGCGGGTAATGTAGAAATAAGGAGCGCCAATAAAATGATGCAGATTATGTTTTCACATAACCTTAAGCAAATAGTTAAAGACTTCACAAGAGTTACACCAAAGTCCCAGTCATTGTTGGACTTGGTTTTCATATCCGGTAGAATACCTGACTATACTGTATCAGTTGAAAATGGTTTATCGGATCATAAGATGGTTTGCTTGAATGTACTGCTGCACACGAGAATCTGTAAGCAAGCATATGTCGTGATGCATGTTAAGGATTATGGCCGTGCTACTGACACGTCTATCCTAGACGTTTTGGAAGAACAGTTTAATGAATTTGAAATAGCATCACACCGCGAAAGTGTAGAACTATGGAACCGTCTTAAAGGGATAATCAAATACTGCATAGATCATTTTGTACCCACACGTATAAAGAAATCAAAGCAAAGAAATCCATGGATAACAAGGCACATCATACACCTTAAGCGTAGGATAAAAAGACTAAGGAAGAAAAAAAGCAGGGCAATAGAACTTTCAATAACCAAACAAATGTTAAAATCTGCTTTGCTGGAGTCGAAGAAAACGTTCTAGAATAAAACGCTTACAAACATCCTCAAATGCTCGCCGCAAAAGTTTTGGCGATACTTCACAGATAGAAAGAATGCAATAGAACAGATAGTGGATGGCGACGTAGTCGTGACAAAAAAAAAGATATTGCAAACGTACTTAATCATTTCTTTCAATCAGTTTTTACTAAGGATAGATGTGATGCAGACGATGATCCTGCGACGATGACTGCGCAATACAATACCCAATGGAAGACCTAGGCATTATAAGGGAGGGCGTGTTCCAGCATTTGCTTACGTTGGACGCAAAAAAATCGTGTGGCCCAGATGAAATACCGTCGCCATTTCTTCAACGGTACGCTGAATGGATGTCGTATTATTTGCAGCTTTTATTTGAAAAATCTTTGCGAGATCATTCAGTACCTCAGGACTGGCGCGCTGTCACTGTCATTCCGATATTTAAAGGTGGCAATAGGCTATGCGCAAACAATTATAGACCAGTCTCGCTGACTTCTGTGTGCTATAAAGTCCTAGAGCATGCAATAGCAAAACATATTCTGTATTTTTTAGACAAAAGCGATTTATTATGCCCAGTTCAGCACGGTTTCCGATCTGGCCTTTCGACTGTGACACAGTTAATCGAAACTGTACATGACCTTTGTAAAGCTATAGATGAATTCCAACAGATAGATATTGTGTGTATAGACTTTGCGAAGGCATTTGATAAAGTTGTACATCATAAATTACTTACTGAGAAGCCTAGGAATTAGTGAAACTATAGTATTGTGGATTCAGGCATATTTAATGAATCGTTACCAAAAGGTTAGAATCGGTAACAGTGAGACGGGGAAGTGTGCAGTTGTGTCAGGAGTGCCGCATGGGTCTGTTTTAGGCCCGCTATTGTTTTTATTGTATATTAATGATATTCCTTCTAACGTTGTTCCGCCCGTAAAAATTAAACTGTTTGCCGATGACTGCTTAATTTACTCGCGTGTAGCCTGCGCTGAAGATCAGATTGAACTAAATAGATGCCTTCAATCATTAAATTCGTGGTGCCAAAGTTGCGGCATGGTAATTAACTTCAAAAAATCCACATACACTCACGTAAGTAAAAAACAGAACCTTATCAGATTTGAATATAATATAAGAGAAAATGCCTTGGTCGAGGTACAGAGTCCGATACTTAGGGGTGACAGTGACGCAAAATCTAGACTGGAGTTTTCACATTGGTAATATCTATTCAAGAGCTTACCAAAAGCTCTGCTTTCTTAGGAAAAAACTACCAGATGCGACTAAAGAAATTAAATTGGTCGCCTATAAAACGTTTATACGACCAGTTCTGGAATATGCGAATGCTGTGTGGAGCCCACACCAAAAATGTTTAAGCAAGAAGGCGGAAAGAATTCAGCGCATCTCAGCACGTTTTATATGCTCCGAGAATCGCCGTACTGACTAGGTTACAGAGATGATGCAGCAGTGTGAACTGGAAACGCTGGAAATTAGAAGGATAAAACATCGACTCAAACTTTTTTTCCAGATAATGCAAGGAGCATTAAAAATAAATAAAGAATATTATGTGAAAGCGCCTCTAAAACGTGGTTTCCGAAAAAACCACAGCAGGGTACTACACCCTATTAACGCACGTACGGATGTATACCGGTATTCCTTTTTTCCTGATGTTATCGAATTATGGAACAAACTGCCAAGTGATGTTGAGGAGAGTGCGAACGTGCAACAATTTGAGCTGGGTGTCGATATGTTTTTGAGAAATGGAGTACAAAGTTTGAATTCTGATTCGTGATTGCTTATTGAAGTGCTTATGAAATGTATTTGTTTTTGTCCCCTCCCTGTAACGACCCTCATGAAGGGTTAACAGTATGACCAAAATAAATAAATAAATAAATTAATTAATTAATTAATTAAGTAACATTATCCTACTGATAAGTTCCCACAATAAAAAAATAACATTCCCCTATGCACTTTGGTTTCGTTGACTATTGGCTCCATTCATAAGTTTGTCAAAAAGGCCCCTAATTTCCTTTACCTTGAATGCTAATAGCTTAACGAGGGTGTCGGTTCTGGCAGTCTTGATGCCATAGGTAGCATAAGAGGGCTCTCACACAGTTTGCGCGCTCGCCGTTACATGACATTCCACGTCACGCCCGCGGTATTTGAGGACGTGCTACGTCGGCTGCTATGGTCGAGGGTGGCGCTGGTGAACACTCTCAAGTTTCGCGCACACCCAAAAAACATAAATATCCACCAGAGCAGCAGATTGGACAGCCGTCGCTGTAGCTCAGTTGGATAGAGCACCGGACGCGAAGTTCGGAGATCGTGGGCTCGGGTCCCACCGGCGGCATGGTTATTTCTCCTGCTCCTTTGTAAGTAATTTTTTAGGCGATTTAATAATTTAACATTATCCCACTGATAAGCACAACACAAAAAATAACGTTCCCCTATGCACCTGTGTTTCGGTGACTGTTGGCTTCCTTCGTAAGTTTGTCAAACGGGCTCCTCATTTCTTTTACCTTGTCTGCTAATAGCTTAACGAGGGTCTCGGTTCTGGCAGTCTTGATGCCATATGTAGCATAAGAGGGCTCTCACACAGTTTCCGTCCTCACCATTAGATGGCGTTCCACGTCACGCTCGCGGTATTACAGGACGTGCCACGTCCGCCGCTATGGTTGAGGGTGGCGCCGGTAAACACTCTCAAGGTTCGCGTACACCCAATAAGCATAAATACCCATGAGAGCATCATATTGGACCGCCTTCGCTGTAGCTCAGTTGGTAAGATCACCGGACGCGATATTCGGAGGTCGTGGGTTCGGATCCCACCGGCGGCATGGTTGTTGTTTTTTCAGCTGCTTTGTAAGTAATTTTCTTTGAGCGATTTATTAATCTAACTAACATTATCCCACTGATGAGCACAGCACAATAAAAAAATAGTTTTCCCCTATGCACCTTGGTGTCGGTGATGGTTGGCTCCCTTCATAACTTTGCCAAACGGGCCCCTCATTTCCTTTATCTTTCCTGCTAATAGCCTACCAAGGGTCTCGGTTCTGGCAGTCTTGATGCCATAGGTAGCATAAGAGGGCGCTCACACAATTTCCGTCCTCGCCGTTAGATGACGTTCCACGTCACGCTCGCGGTATTACAGGACGTGCTACGTCCGCCGCTATGGTCGAGTCTGGCGCTGGTGAACAGTCTCAAGGTTCGCGTACACCCAATAAACATAAATACCCTCGAGAGCAGCAGATTGGACAGCCGTCGCTGTAGCTCAGTTGGTAAGAGCACCGGACGCGATATTCGGAGGTCGTGGGTTCGGATCCCACCGGCGTCATGGTTGTTTTTTCTGCTCCTTTGTAAGTAATTTTTAAACCGATTTAATAATTTATGCAAGATTATCCCACTGAGAAGCACAACACAATAAAAAATAACGTTCCCCTATGCACCTTGGTTCCGGCGAATATTGGCTCCCTTCATAAGGTTGTCAAACGGGCCCCTCATTTCCTTTACCTTGTCTGCTAATAGCCTAACAAGGGTCTCGGTTCTGGCAGTCTTGATGCCATAGGTAGCATAAGAGGGCTCTCACACAGTTTCCACCCTCGCCGTTAGACGACGTTCCACCTCACACTCGCGGTATTACATGACGTGCTACATCCGCCGCTATGGTCGAGAGTGGCGCTGGTGATTACTCTCAAGGTTCGCGTACACCCAATAAACATAAATACCACGAGACCAGCAGATTGGACAGCCGTCGCTGTAGCTATCATGGTAAGAGCACCGGACGCGATATTCGGAGGTCATGTGTTCGGATCCTACCGGCGGCATGGTTGTTTTTTCTGCGGCTTTTTAAGTTTTTTGTTTAAGCGATTTATTAATTTAAGTAACATTATCCCACTGATAATTTCACACAATAAAAAAATAACGTTCCCCTATGCACTTTCGTTTCGGGGACTATTGGCTCCCTTCACAGGTTTCTGAAATTGGCGCATCATTTCCGTTACCTTGTCTGCTAATATCTTAACGAGGGTCTTGGTTCTGGCAGTCTTGATGCCATAGGTAGCATAAAGGCGGAACCGCATGGCGCGATTGACGCGCGGATGGTGGGACGCGCGCATCATTTTGACGCGTGCCCAGTATGATCCGTCACGAAATCGCGCCGCCGCGTGCTCCTACTCGGAGGACAAAAAAAAACGCCTCGCGGGGCGCGTCCGGGGCGCGTCCGCTAATCAGATTTCAAGTAAGTCACGTGGTATTTGGTCACGTGGCATTTTTGGTTTTTGGTTTTGCCACTAGATGGCCCTACTCTCTCCGCATATCGACGGAACCTCTTCGGCGCATTTTTTTTTCGCTCTGCAGAACCGGCGCGCACGTGAAAAACACGTGCTACTGTTTCGTGCGCGCATCGTGTTCTTTGAAAATGCAGAAAGCAGTCTTCAACGAGGCCCTTATCACGGAAGTGGAGAGACGTCGCGTCCTGTGGGATATACGCGACCGCCTCTTCTGCTCTGTAGTAAGCGCCCGACACTCCATTTTCTATGTCGAGTTGTAAACAAGCAGCGGCCTCTTGGCATGCAGAAAGTACATAGTCGCAGTTTCGCACACACTCTTCCTGCTTGAAATTAAGCTTGATAAATATACTTCGGAAAAAAATGTCGTTGTGTAATTACACTTATATTATTTCTATTGCAGTGTTGTGTAAGTTTAAGGGCATATTACATATGCGGTAGCAGGGACAATTCATGTCGTTGGGAGTTACGTTGTCTGGCAACCCGGAAAACGCGCCGCGAAGGCGCCGCTCCCCTTTTTATGTGCGGGCACTCGCGCGTTGACGGCAACGCGGCCGTCCACCGCTCGTCGCGTTTTTCGCTCGCGGAAAACGCGCCAAGCGGTTCCGCCTTAAGAGGGCTCCCACACAGTTTCCATCCTCGCCGTTAGATGGCGTTCCACGTCACGCTCGCGGTAATAAAGGACGTGCTACGTCCGCCGCTATGGTCGAGGGTGGCGCTGGTGAACACTTTCAAGGTTCGCGTACAACCAATAAACATACATACCCACGAGAGCTGCAGATTGGACAGCCGTCGCTGTAGGTCAGTTGGTGAGAGCACCGGACGCGATATTCGGAGGTCATGGGTTCGGATCCCACCGGCGGCATGGTTATTTTTCCTGCTCCTTTGTAAGTAATACTTTAGGCGATTTATTAATTTAAGTAACATTATCGCACTGATAAGCACAACACAATAAAAAATAACGTTCCCCTATGCACCTTGGTTTTGGTGACCGCTGCCTTCATAAGTTTGTCAAACGGGCAACACATTTCCTTCACCTTGTCTGCTAATAGCTTAACGAGGGTCTCGTTTCTTGAAGTCTTGATGCTATAGGTAGCATAAGAGGGCTCTCACACGGTTCCCGCCCTCGCCGTTAGATGACGTACCACGTCACGCTCACGGTATTACAGTATGTGCTACGTCCGCCGCTCTGGTCGAAGGTGGCGCTGGTGAACTCTCAAGGTTCGCGTACACCCAATAAACATACATACCCACGAGAGCAGCAGATTGGACAGCTGTTGCATTAGCTCAGTTGGTAAGAGCACCTGATGCGATATTCGGAGGTCGTAGGTTTGGGTCCCACCGGCGGCATGGTTGTTTTTTCTGCTGCATTGTAAGTAATTTTCTTTAAGCGATTTATTAATTTAAGTAACATTATCCCACTGATAAGTTCACACAATAAAAAAAATTACGACCGCCTATGCACCTTGGTTTCGGTGACTTTTGGCTGCCTTCATAACTTTGCCAAACGGGCCCCTCATTTCCTTTACCTTGTCTGCTAATAGCTTAACGCAGGTCTCGGTTCTGGCACTCTTGATGCCATAGGCAGCATAAGAGGGCTCTCACAGAGTTTCCGCCCTCGCCGTTAGATGACGTTCCACGTCACGCTCGCGGTTTCTACAGGAAGTGCTACGTCTGCCGCATTGGTCGAGGGTGGCACTGGTGAACACTCTCAAGGTTCTCCTACACCCAATAAAACATACATACTCACAAGACCAGCAGATTGGATTGATGTTGCAGTAGCTCAGTTGGCAAGCACACCGGACGCGATATTCGGAGTTCGTGGGTTTGGATCCCACCGGCGGCATGGTTGTTTTTTCTGCTGCTTTGTAATTATTTTTTAAGCAATTTATCAATGTAAGTAATATTATCCCACTGATAAGCACAACACAATAAAAAATATTGTTCCCCTATGCACCTTGGTGTCGGTGACGGTGGGCTCCCCTCATAAATTTCCCAAACGGGCCCCTCATTTCCTTTACCTTGTCTGCTAATAGCTTAACGCGGGTCTCGGTTCTGGCAGTCTTGATGCCATAGGTAGCATAAGAGGGCTCTCACAGAGTTTCCGCCCTCGCCGTTAGATGACGTTCCACGTCACGCTCGCGTTTTTACAGGAAATGCTACGTCCGGCGCTATTGTCGAGGGTGGCACTGGTGAACACTCTCAGGGTTCGCGTACACCCAATAAACATAAATACTCACGAGAACAGCAAATTGGACAGATGTTGCAGTAGCTCAGTTGGCAAGAACACCGGACGCGATATTCGGAGTTCGGGGGTTTGGATCCCACCGGCGGCATGGTTGTTTTTTCTGCCGCTTTCTAAGTAATTTTCTTTAAGCGATTTATTAATTTAAGTAACATTGTCACACTGATAAGTTCACAAAATAAAAAAAATAACGTTCCCCTATGCACCTCGGTTTCGGTGACTGTTGGCTCCCTTCATAACTTTGCCAAACGGGCCCCTCATTTCCTTTACCTTGTCTGCTAATAGCTTAACGCAGGTCTCGGTTCTGGCAGTCGTGATGCCATAGGCAGCATAAGAGGGCTCTCGCACAGTTTCCGCACTCGCCGTTAGATACGTTCCACGTCACGCCTGCGGTATTACAGGACCTTCTACATCCGCCGCTATTGTCGAGGGTGGCGCTGGTGAACACGCTCAAGAATCGCGTACACCCAATAAACATAAATACTCAAGTGAGCAGCAGATTGGACAGATGTTTCAGTAGCTCAGTTGGCAAGCACACCGGACGCGATATTCGGAGGTCGTGGGTTTGGATCCCACCGGCGGCATGGTTGTTTTTTCTGCTGCTTTCTAATTAATTTTTTAAGCAATATATCAATTTAAATAATATTATCCCACTGATAAGCACAACACAAAAAAAAATATTGTTCCCCTATGTACCTTGGTGTCGGTGACGGTTGGCTCCCTTCATAGGTTTCTGAAACGGGCCCCTCATTTCCTTTACCTTGTCTGCTAATATCTTATCGAGGGTCTCGGTTCTGGCAGTCTCGATGCCACAGGTATCATAAGATGGCTCTCACAGAGTTCCCACCCTCGCCGTTGGATGACGTTCCAAGTCACGCTCGCGTTATTACAGGACGTGCTACGTACGCCGCTATGGTCGAGTGTGGCTCTGGTGAACAGTCTCAAGGTTCGCGTACAACCAATAAACAAAAATAAACACGATAGCAGAAGATTGGACAGCCGTCGCTGTAGATCAGTTGGTAAGAGCATCGGACGCGATATTCGGAGGTCGTGGGTTTGGATCCCTCCGGCGGAATGGTTGTTTTTTCTGCTGCTTTGTAAGTTTTTTTCTTTAAGCGATTTATTAATTTAAGTAACATTGTCCCACTGATAAGTTCACACAATAAAAAAAATAACGTTGCCCTATGCACCTTGGATTCGGTGACTGTGTGCTCCCTTCATAACTTTGCCAAACGGGCCCCTCATTTCCTTTACCTTGTCTGCTAATAGCTTAACGCAGGTCTCGGTTCTGGCAGTCTTGATGCCATAGGCAGCATAAGAGGGCTCTCACACAGTTTCCGCCCTCGCCGTTTATGACGTTCCACGTAACGCTCGCTGTACTACAGGAAGTGCTACGTCTGCCGCATTGGTCGAGGGTTGCACTGGTGAACACTCTCAAGGTTGGCGTACACCCAATAAACATGAATACTCACGAGAGCAGCAGATTGGACAGATGTTTCAGTAGCTCATTTGGCAAGCACACCGGACGCGATATTCGGAGGTCGTGGGTTCGGATCCCACCGGCGGCATGGTTGTTTTACTGCTGCTTTGTATGTAATTTTTTTAAGCAATTTATTAATTCAATTAACAATATCCCACTGATAAGCACAACACAATAAAAAAATAACGTTCCCCTATGCACCTTGGTTTCGGTGACTGTTGGCTCCCTTCATAAGTTTGTCAAACGGGCCCCTCATTTCCTTTACCTTGTCTGCTAATAGCTTAACGAGGATCTCGGCTCTGGTAGTCTTGATGCCATTGGTAGCATAAAAGGGCTCTCACACAGTTTCCGACCTCGCCGTTGGATGACGTTCCAAGTCACGCTCGCGGTATTACAGCAAGTGCTACGTCCGCCGCTATGGTCGAGGGTGGCACTGGTGAAAACTCTCAAGGTACGCGTGCACCCAATAAACATAAATACCCACGAGATCAGCAGATTGGACAGACGTTGCAGTAGCTCAGTTGGCAAGAACACTGGACGCGATATTCGGAGGTCGTGGGTTTGGATCCCACCGGTGGCATGGTTGTTTTACTGCTGCTTTGTATGTAATTTTCTTTAAGCAATTTATTAATTCAAATAACAATATCCCACTGATAAGCACAACACAATAAAAAAATAACCTTCCCCTATGCACCTTGGCTTCGGTGACTGTTGGCTCCCTTCATAAGTTTGTCAAACGGGCCCCTCATTTCCTTTACCTTGTCTGCTAATAGCCTAACAAGGGTCTCGGTTTTGGCAGTCTTGATGCCATAGGTAGCATAAGAGGGCTCTCACACAGTTTCCGCCCTCGCCGTTAGATGACGTTCCACCTCACACTCGCGGTATTACATGACGTGCTACGTCCGCCGCTATGGTCGAGGGTGGCGCTGGTGAACACTCTCAAGGTTCGCGCACACCCCATAAACATAAATACCCACAAGAGCGGCAGATTGGACAGCTGTTGCAGTAGCTCAGTTGGCAAGAGCACCGGACGCGATATTCGAAGGTCGTGGGTTCGAATCCTACCGGCGGCATGATTGTTTTACTGCTGCTTTGTAATTTTCTTTGAGCGATTTATTAATCAAACTAACATTATCCCACTGATAAGCACAACACAATAAAAAAATAGTGTTCCCCTATGCACCTTGGTCTCGGTGAATGTTGGCTCGCTTCATAACATTGCCAAACGGGCCCCTCATTTTTTTTTCAATTCAATTCAATTCCATTCCATTTATTTTCCAGAAAATTCTGGCAGCTGCCTGGACTAAAAGCTGTAGGCATACAGCTTGACGAGGCCCAGGCAGCCGTTACAAGGCATAGAAGCAGACTTTGTTGAGAACATTTACATACACACACACTAAAAACGAACACATAGTCAGGTTACAGTTTTCACAAAAAACAGGACAGCCAGAAAGCACTAAATCATCAATAAATTACAATAGGGAAATACAGAAAACATATTTCCATAAGATACAAGGGAGCAGCTGTACTTGGGCGTGAATTATACGTCAGGAATTATATTTGAAGAAATAATTCACGCAATGCTTTCTTAGTAGGGTTATTTATGTCTTTATATCTATTTAAAATTACTGGAAGATTGTGCTGTAGTGCTTGGAACTTATAGTCAGTGCGAAAATGGGGAACTAACCAAGTGTCTGTGTTGCGAGTATTAACTTTGTGATCGTTCTTTTTCGCTAGCGCATTGCCTTCTATCATAGACCTTAAGGATGACGACAGATGAAATGAAAGCAATATTCGGAATTCATATATACTTTGAATTTTTAACACACTGAATGTTTCAAGAGCTTGCCGTGTGTGGCTTAGGTAATCAAGATTGGCAATGTGACGTATAGCTTTCTTTTGCAGAAGGTAAATTTTTTCTAGGTTGGTCTTAGTTGTTGTCAACCAGACTAATGAGCAATAGCTTATTTGTGAGACAAATAATGCATTATATATTTGTAGCTTTATTTTACCAGGAAGGAACGCGCGGCAACGAGCAATTGCACCTGTTACCAACGAGAGGTTTTTTTATTATCTTCTCAACATGCGAATCCCATGTAAGGTGTGAAGAAAATGTTACACCTAGTATGGTGTGTTCGTGAACAATTTCAATTTCTTCACCACCACAAATGATCTTTTTTTCTAGACGAAAATTTTTGTTTCATGCACAAAATAACATAACTTTCGTTTTTGCAGGATTAATTTTTAGTAGATTAATATCAGACCATTCACGAAGCCGATTAAGAAGTTGATTACACTTGGCGACTAGTTCATTCACATCAGGACCAGAGAACAAAATAGTGCAGTCATCAGCGTAAATAATGAATTTTAAACCTTGGTCAATGTTCACAATACTGTTTAAATAGACATTAAATAGCAGAGGGCCTAGTACACTTCCCTGAGGTACGCCTCTGATTATAGGTAGTAGAGATGATTGTTGGTTTCGAATATATACACACTGTTGCCTGTCAGCTAAGTAAGATTTTAATAAAGATAAAGGGTTGCCACGAATCCCATAGACTGAGAGCTTATGAGTTAGGATACCATGATCAAGGGAATCAAAAGCCTTACTATAGTCTATGAAGAGGCCAAGGGTTATTAGTTTCATTTGTATATTTTGCAGCACGTGTTCCTTTAACCCCAATAAAGCTAGCTCTGTTGAACTTCCTTTTCTGAAGCCGAATTGTGCATCAGAAATGCGATGATTCTTCTCAAAGAATTGGTTAAAACAATAGTGCAATATCTTTTCGAAACCTTTAGCAAACGTAGGTATTATTGATATTGGACGATAATTTTTTGGTAAGTTTTTATCGCCTCCTTTTTATATAACTGACACTCTAGACTTCATTGCAGCGGGAAATTCTCCCGATTCAATAGATAGGTTGAAAATATATGTAAGTGGAGCAGTTATGTACTCTAAAATATACTTAATGGGTTTAATTTGGATATTATCAATATCAAGCGCTTTACTATTGTTCAGGGACATAAACGTTCTGTATACTTCTGCCTGATCTGTTGGCTGAAGAAATATACATTCAGCCCGTGAGTGTCCTATATCTTCGCTAGTTATGTAACTGCTAGCGTGTGCAGAAGATCCGATGAAATGTTTATTGAAAAAGTCGGCAAGAGCACGACCGGTAACTGGGTGGTTTCTATAAACCATTTGATCAGGGAGTGCATCATTTTTATCTCTTCCTAGTGCACTATTTATTACTCTCCACGCTGCAGCTGGTTGGTGTCTATAGATGTTTACAAAACGTTTTTCATAGTAAGCAACCTTTGCTCGTCAGAGTTCAGCATTTAATTTATTTCTGGCAGTTTTGAATTTTTTTAGCGCATCAGGACTTCGCATTTTCAGAAATGTATGAAAAAGAGCATTTTTCTGCTTTATAGCTTTTAAATGATTATGGGTCACCCAAGGTTTTCTTACCTTTTTTGATACCTTAAAGGTTTTTATTGGGAAGTGTTTGGAATAGATTTGAGAAAAAATTTCAAGAAATCTTCAATACGCCTCACTGGCATTCGCTTTGCTATACACCGAGGACCAGTTTTGTTGGCTAATGTCATGCTGAAACGCCCTCAGGGAATCCTCAGTCATATGCTGGACAGTTATCTCCTCAGAGGTACTTTTCACTTTCATTACAGGGTCACAAAACATAAAAATTGGGCAATGATCACTGATGTCAGATGTTACTGTGCCAGCACTGTGAATCGAGGTTTCAGAGTTGACAATGAACAAATCCAGTGCAGATGAAGTGGATAAAGTGACACGGGTTGATGTATTAATCACGCTTATGAAACCCAGATAATGAATACGAGTTGTAAAGTCAACAACATTTGGAGTATTAAGCAAAGTATTTATATTGAAGTCTCCTCCACAAGAGGGCACGGCACTCGCCTGTGGGACAGCATGGCTAAACGCCTTCTGCTGGTTTTGCAGGTCGTGTCGTGGTTTTCGGATGCGACAACGAACACTTCACATGGGCTACCATTGAACCTGCCGGATCATCTAGAAAGCAGCGTGACACAAGATGCAACTGCCTGCGTACTACCCGTGCACGCATTCCCGCTTGCTCATCTGGAAAACGTGACGGTGGAACTACGTTTTGCCGAGAAGAAACACCACCGGACAATTACGTCATCTACAGCGGATCTACAAAAGCGGCAGTCCTGCGCGGGCCTCTTCAGAGGGCACGGCACTCGCCTGTGGGACAGCATGGCTAAACGCCTTCTGCTGGTTTTGCAGGTCGTGTCGTGGTTTTCGGATGCGACAACGAACACTTCACATGGGCTACCATTGAACCTGCCGGATCATCTAGAAAGCAGCGTGACACAAGATGCAACTGCCTGCGTACTACCCGTGCACGCATTCCCGCTTGCTCATCTGGAAAACGTGACGGTGGAACTACGTTTTGCCGAGAAGAAACACCACCGGACAATTACGTCATCTACAGCGGATCTACAAAAGCGGCAGTCCTGCGCGGGCCTCTTCAGAGGGCACGGCACTCGCCTGTGGGACAGCATGGCTAAACGCCTTCTGCTGGTTTTGCAGGTTAGTTCCTGGCATAATGTTCATTCTAACAGAAATGACAATAGATTTGTAGTAGTCCTGCCGTGCCCTCGCAGGTGTCGCGCAATTTTGAGTGATTTCTGGACAGTGTTGTTGTTGCTGTTGACGTCGGGCGATATTGAGGAGAATCCGGGGCCTACAACAGAGGAATACTTGCAGATGATTGTAAAGAATCAGGCAGACACGGATCGCAAATTGAAAGCTATTCAAGACGAAATCGGTGAGCTGAATGCAAGGACGGAAGGGTTATCGGACTTTCTAGCGGCATTCAAGGAAATGAGCACAAGAATTGATAACCTTGAGTCTATCATCAAAGAGCAAGCTAAAAAGTTAGTGGAATTTGAAAGCCGCGGCCGGCGTAACAATCTTTTAGTTTTTGGGCTCCCTGAACAAGCCACTGAGTCAGAGTTAGATCTGAGAAAAGCGGTTGTAGACAATATTTTCCACAAGGATCTTGGTGTTCAGGTTACTTCAGTCGAAAGAATTCATCGTCTAGGAAGAAAGAAAACAGGAGCTACTAGACCAGTAATTATGAAATTCTATGATTCCAGGGAAAAAGACAGCGTTCTTAAAAACTGCCACAAACTTAAAGGCACCTCTGTTAGCGTCAGCAATGACTACGCAAAAGATATTGTACAAGTTCGGAAGAATTTGTGGCAGTCTGCTGCTGTCGAACGATCTAACGGACAAAAGGTATCGCTGGTTCACGATAAACTGAAGATAGATGACCGTCTGTACTCTTGGGACGACACTCGAAACGAGCGTTTGCTCTGCCGGACCCAACGTAAGGGTGCTCGAAACACCCACAACGAATCGGAGACAACAGATAACAGCCATAATGGATCACCTTCCAGAAGTGAAAGTAATTCATAGCTCAGGATAGTTCTGCTGAATGCTCGCAGCATTCTTAACAAGGTCACAGAATTGGAATTTTTATTGCTCTCAGAGGACCCGCATGTCGTTTGCATAACGGAAACATGGCTCAACAGTGATGTTTCTTCTGATTGCATTGTTCCTCCTGGCTACACAATGCTCAGATGGGATCGAGATTCCCGTGGGGGTGGTGTGGCCATTATTGTGAAGTCATCGCTCTCAGTTTCCACGATTACGAGCGAAATGCCGGAGTCAGTGTGGTGTAAAATTATGTTTTCTGGTGCTGCGTACGTCATAGGAGCAATTTACAGGCCACCGAATACTTCATCCGATTTTCTAGATAAGTTAAATGAGTTTCTTTTCAGTCATGTAACTAGGAGCACCCGCCTGGTAATGACTGGAGATTTCAACTTGCCACATATTGATTGGGGATTGACTACGCCTGGGCATACAGAAATTTCTAGCGCTGAAAAATTGCTGGATATTGCTTTCTTTTACAATTTGAGACAAGTAGTTGGACAACCTACACGGATATCGCCTCAGTCACAGTCATTACTAGACTTGGTGTTCCTCTCAAATAATGTAGGAGATATTGAAACAAATGTCACCGATGGAATATCTGATCACAAAATTATTTTCGTGACAGTGCTTACTTCTGCAAACGTTCCCGCGGAACCTATGGTTCGAGTAGAAATCAAAGAGTACGGGAAGGCCGATGATACATCTATCCTGGATTACCTGGAAACTTGTTTTGATGAATTTGAAAGTGCCTCTGAAAATGCATCAGTTGAATGTTTATGGCAGCGTCTTAAAGTTATCATCAGTACTTGTGTCGACCGGTACGTTCCAACTAGAGTTAAGAAAACAAAGCAGCGCAACCCATGGGTCACCAGGGATATCATTC
This sequence comes from Amblyomma americanum, assembly GCA_030143305.2. Taxonomy (NCBI): domain Eukaryota; kingdom Metazoa; phylum Arthropoda; class Arachnida; order Ixodida; family Ixodidae; genus Amblyomma; species Amblyomma americanum. Next base: position 96,770 of record JARKHS020002004.1, on the reverse strand, counting down.
ACGCGAAACGGAAGTTGAAAAGATTGCGTAGAAAGAAGGCCGACTTCAACGACATACAGGTTTTACGTCAAAAAATAAAAATGTTGCTATCGGCTGCAAAAGAAAGATTTTTCAATCACACTCTTAGTGGTTTTCTGCGAAATTCTCCAGAGAAATTTTGGCGCTATCTTGATAAAAGAAAGGAAAGAGTAAAGCAGGTGACAGTGGGAGCCGAACTTATTGCAGATAAAACGAATATGGCCGACCACTTCAATAAATATTTCCAATCTGTATTCGCAAGAAACACGAGCCAAAGCGACGCACACGACGAAGCACATTCTCGTGAAACGTCTATCGATGCTATCAGCTTTACTCAGAGCGGCGTGTTTCAGCAGCTGATACAATTGGACGAAAAAAAAGCTATCGGCCCGGATGGAATACCTACATGCTTCTTGAGACGGTATGCTGAATGGATGTCCTTCTACTTGGTAATTATATTCCGAAAATCACTCGTAACTCATTATCTGCCACAAGACTGGCGCACTGCCATTGTTATACCCGTATTTAAAAGTGGCAATCGCACACTTATGAACAACTATCGGCCTGTGTCACTTACTTCAATCTGCTGTAAGGTAATGGAACATGTTATTGCGAAACATATTATCATTTTTTTGGAAACAAACGGACTACTTTCTGAATGTCAGCATGGCTTCCGTCGAGGGTTTTCAACGGTGACACAGTTAATTGAGACAATACATGACCTTTCTAAAGCTATAGATGACCGGGGACAGATTGATGTTATTTGTGTAGATTTTGAAAAAGCCTTTGATAAGGTTCCTCATGACAAATTACTCCTGAAAGTGCGAAGGGCTGGCATTAATGGAGACATCCTTAGATGGATAGAAGCGTACTTGGCGAAACGCAAACAGGCGGTACGTGTTGACAATTGTGAGTCTCGCTTTTTGGATGTGTATTCTGGTGTACCACAGGGTTCTGTGCTGGGGCCATTGCTATTTCTAGTTTATATCAATGACGTAGTATGTGCTGTTGGAAATTCTGTTAAACTGAAACTATTTGCGGATGATTGCCTCATTTATGCACCTGTCACATGTGAAGGAGATCAGATTAACATTAACCAAAACCTGCAGGCTTTTGCACTTTGGTGTGAGAAATGGGAAATGAAAATCAACTTCAATAAGACCACATTTACCCATATAACTAACAAACGAAATATAATTTCTTTTCAGTACAGTATTGCAGGTCACGATTTGGTTAATGTTAGTACATTCAAGTATCTGGGGGTGTCAATTTCTCACAACCTAAGTTGGCACAATCATGTCGAAAATGTTTGTGCGGTGGCACACAGAAAACTGTGTTTTCTAAGAGGAAAGTTGGGGAGAGCAACGAAAGATGTCAAACTTTTAGCATACAAATCTCTCATACGGCCTTCCCTTGAATATGCATCTGTAGTATGGTCTCCTCGGCAGAAGATTCTTTCAATGGAAATAGAAAAGATTCAAAGACGTGCAGCGAGATTCATTTGTTCAAAATACAGGACAACAGATTCGGTAACGGAGATGTTAAACTCATGTAGTCTAGAAACATTAGAAAAAAGACGTAAAAAGCAGAGATTAAAAATACTTTACCAAATAATTCACGGAGAAATTAACATCAATAAAGAAAAATATCTGCAGCCTCCAGGTAGACTAAGCTCCCGCCTTAACCACCACAAAGCGATTCGGCCATACTTGACACGAACTAACGTCTTTCGCTGCTCATTCTTTCCGGATGCTATTGAGCACTGGAATAAACTGCCCGCTCACGTTGCTGAGTCTACAGGTGTAGCGGCATTCTTGAATGCACTTGGGGATTCCGTCTAGGCATGGGATTCTTGTAGATGGGCGCGTAACTGATTGTCCAATATTACTTTTTGTATAGCAAGTGGTTCTACAGTGGTGTGAACTGTGTTGCGTTTCAATGCTCTCTTGTATTGTATGCTCAAAGAAGCTTGTTCATTCATGGTTATATATGCATTTTTTTTTCTGTTCACTTTCCCTCCCTGTAATGACCCTCAAATGAGGGTTGACAGTATTCATAAATAAAATAAAATAATTGAAAGTTATTGCTTCGAACATACTCCAGGAGCCGATCAAAGAATTCAAAAAACGATACCAAGTTTTCTTCTGGTGGACGATCAATAACTGTTATAATTTCAAAGTTATTTTTTACAGTGAGAAACTCATATTCATTCGTAACCTTGTCTGCTAATAGCTTAACGCAGGTCTCGGTTCTGGCAGTCTTGATGCCATAGGCAGCATTAGAGGGCTCTCACACAGTTCCCGCGCTCACCGTTAGATACGTTCCACGTCACGCCCGCGGTATTACAGGACGTGCTCCATCCGCCGCTATTGTCGAGGGTGGCGCTGGTGAACACGCTCAAAGATCGCGGACACCCAATAATTATAAATACCCACAAGAGCAGCAGATTGGAGAGCTGTTGCAGTACCTCAGTTGGCAAGAGCACCGGACACGATATTCTTAGGTCGTGGGTTCGAATCCCACCGGCGGCATGGTTGTTTTACTGCTGCTTTGTAAAAAATTTTCTTTGAGCGATTTATTAATCTAACTAACATTATCCCACTAATAAGCACAACACAATAAAAAATAACGTTCCCCTATGCACTTTGGTTTCGGCGACTATTGGCTCCCTTCATAAGTTTGTCAAACGGGCCCCTCATTTCCTTTACCTTGTCTGATAATAGCTTAACGAGGATCTCGGCTCTGGCAGTCTTGATGCCATAGGTAGCGTAAGAGGGCTCTCACACAGTTTCTGCCCTCGCCGTTGGATTACGTTGGTAGTCACGCTCGCGGTATTACAGGAAGTGCTACGTCCGCCGCTATGGTCGAGTGTGGCGCTGGTGAACAGTCTCAAGGTTCGCGTACACCCAATAAACATAAATACCCACGAGAGCAGCAGATTGGACAGACGTCACTGTAGCTCAGTTGGTAAGAGCACCGGACGCGATATTCGGAGGTCGTAGGTTTGGGTCCCACCGGCGGCATGGTTGCTTTTTCTGCTGCATTGTATGTAATTTTCTTTAAGCAATTTATTAATTCAATTAACAATATCCCACTGATAAGCACAACACAATAAAAAAATAACGTTCCCCTATGCACCTTGGTTTCGGTGACTGTTGGCTCTCTTCATAAGTTTGTCAAACGGGCCCCTCATTTCCTTTACCTTGTCTGCTAATAGCGTAACAAGGGTCTCGGTTTTGGCAGTCTTGATGCCATAGGTAGCATAAGAGGGCTCTCACACAGTTTACGCCCTCGCCGTTAGATGACGTTCCACCTCACACTCGCGGTTTACATGACGTGCTACGTCCGCCGCTATGGTCGAGGGTGGCGCTGGTGAACACTCTCAAGGTTAGCGTACACCCAATAAACAAAAAAACCCACGAGAGCAGCAGATTGGACAGCTGTTGCAGTAGCTCAGTTGACAAGAGCACCGGACGCGATATTCGGAGGTCGTGGGTTCGAATCCCACCGGCAGCATGGTTGTTTTACTGCTGCTTTGTAAGTAATTTTCTTTGAGCGATTTATTATTCTAACTAACATTATCCCACTGATAAGCACAACTCAATAAAAAAATAGTGTTCCCCTATACACCTTGGTGTCGGTGACGGTTTTCTCTTTACATAAATAACTTTGCCAAATGGGCCCCTCATTTCTTTTACCTTGTCTGCTAATAGCTTAACGCGGGTCTCGGTTCTGGCAGTCTTGATGCCATAGGCAGCATAAGAGGGCTGTCACACAGTTTCCGCCCTCGCCGTTAGATGACGTTCCACGTCACGCTCGTGGTATTACAGGACGTGCCACATCCGCCGCTTTGGTCGCGTGTGGCGCTGGTAAACAGACTCAATGTTCGCGTACACCCAATAAACATAAATACCCACGAGAGCAGCAGATTGGACAGGCGTCGCTGTAGCGCAGTTGGTAAGAGCACCGGACGCGATATTCGGAGGTCGTGGGTTCGGATCCCACCGGCGGCATGGTTGTTTTTTCTGCTGCTTTTGTATGTAAGATTCTTTGCGCAATTTCATAATTCAAGTAACATTATCCCACTGATAAGCACAACAGAATAAAAATAACGTTCCCCTATGCACTTTGGTTTCGGCGACTATTGGCTCCATTCATAAGTTTGTCAAACGGGCCCCTCATTTCCTTTACCTTGTCTGGTAATAGCTAAACGAGGATCTCGGTTCTGGCAGTCTTGATGCCATAGGTAGCAAAGAGGGCTCTCGCACAGTTTCCGCCCTCGCCGTTAGATGACGTTCCACCTCACACTCGCGGTATTACATGACGCGCTACGTCCGACGCTATGGTCGAGGGTGGCGCTGGTGAACACTCTCAAGGTTCGCGTACACCCAATAAACAAAAAAACCGACGAGAGCAGCAGATTGGACAGCTGTTGCAGTAGCTCAGTTGACAAGAGCACCGGACGCGATATTCGGAGGTCGTGGGTTCGAATCCCACCGGCGGCATGGTTGTTTTACTGCTGCTTTGTAAGTAATTTTCTTTGAGCGATTTATTATTCTAACTAACATTATCCCACTCATAAGCACAACTCAATAAAAAAATAGTGTTCCCCTATACACCTTGGTGTCGGTGACGGTTTTCTCTTTACATAACTTTGCCAAATGGGCCCCTCATTTCTTTTACCTTGTCTGCTAATAGCTTAACGCGGGTCTCGGTTCTGGCAGTCTTGATGCCATAGGCAGCATAAGAGGGCTCTCGCACAGTTTCCGCCCTCGCCGTTAGATGACGTTCCACGTCACGCTCGCGGTATTAGAGGACGTGCTACGTCCGCCGCTTTGGTCGAGGGTGGCGCTGGTGAACACTCTCAAGGTTCGCGTACATCCAATAAACATAAATACCCACGAGAGCAGCAGATTAGACAGTTGTTGCATTAGCTCAGTTGGCAAGAGCACCGGACGCGATAATCGGAGGTCGTGGGTTCGAATCCCACCGGCGGCATGGTTGTTTTTCCTGCTGCTTTGTATGTAATTTACTTTAAGCGATTTATTTATGTAATATTGTCCCACTGATAAGTTCACACAATAAAAAAAATAACGTTCCCCTATGCACCTTGGTTGCGGTGACTATTGGCTCGCCTCATAACATTGCCAAACGGGCCCCTCATTTCCTTTACCTTGTCAGCTAATAGCTTAACGCAGGTCTCGGTTCTGGCAGTCTTGATCCCATAGGCAGCATTAGAGGACTCTCACACAGTTTCCGCCGTCGCCGCTAGATGACGTTCCACGTTACGCTCGCGGTATTAGAGGATGTGCTACGTCCGCCGCTATGCTCGCAGGTGGCGCTGATGAACCCTCTCAAGTTTCGCGTACACCGAATAAACATAAATACCCGCGAGAGCAGCAGATTGGACAGCCGTCGCTGTAGCTCAGTTCGTAAAAGCACCAGACGCGATATTCGGAGCTCGTCGGTTTGATCCCAACGGCGGCATGATTATTTTTTCTGCTGCTTTGTAAGTAATTTTTTAAAGCGATTTATTAATTAAGGTAACATTATACCACTGATAAGCACAACTCATTAACAAAAAATAACGATCCCCTGTGCACCTTGCTTTCGGAGACTGTTGGCTCCCTTCCTAAGTTTGTCAAACGGGCCCCTCATTTCCTTTACCTTGTCAGCTAATAGCTTAACACGGGTCTCCGTTTTGGCAGTCTTGATGCCATACCTATGGCATCAAGACTGTGTGAGAGCCCTTTATGCTACCTAGCATAAGAGGGTTCTCACACAGTTTCCACCCTCGCCGCTAGATGACGTTCCACGTCACGCTCGCGGTATTAAAGGACGTGCTACGTCCACCGCTATGCTCGAAGGTGGCGCTGGTGAACACTCTCAAGTTTCGCGTAGACCGAATAATTATAAATACCCACGAGAGCAGCACATTGGACAGCTGTCGCTGTAGCTACGTTGGTAACAGCACCGGACGCGATATTCGGAGGCGTGGGTTTGGATCCCACCGGCGGCATGGTGGTTTTTTCTGCTGCTTTGTAAGTAATTTTCTTTGAGCGATTTAATAATTTATGTAACATTATCTCAGTGATAAGCACCACACAATAAAGAAATAATGTTCCCCTATGCACCATGGTTTCGGAGAAAGTTGGCTCCCTTCATAAGTTTGCCATACGGGCCTCTCATTTCCTTTGCCTTGTCTGGTAATAGCTTAACAAGGGTCTCGGTTATAGCAGTCTTGATGCCATAGGTAGCATAAGAGGGCTCTCACACAGCTTCCGCCCTCACCGTTAGATGACATTCCTCCTCAAGCTCACGGTATTACAGGACGTGCTACGTCCGCCGCTATGGTCGAGGGTGGTGCTGGTGAACTCTCTCAAGGTTCGCGTACACCGAAAAACATCATTACCCATTAGAGCAGCAGATTGGACAGATGTTGCAGTAGCTTCATTGGCAAGAGCGCCCGACGCAATATTCGGAGGTCGTGGGTTTGGATCCCACCGGCGGCATGGTGGTTTTTTTTCTCCTGCTTTGTAAGTAATTTTCTTTAATCTATTTATTAATTTAGGTAACATTATGCCACTGATAAGCACAACACAATAAAAACAATAACGTTTCCCTATGCACCTTGGTGTCGTCGACTATTGGCTCCCTTGATAAGTTTGTCAAACGGGCCCCTCATTTCCTTTACCTTGTCTGCTAATAGCTTAACGAGGGTCTCGGTTCTGGCAGTCTTGATGCCATAGGTAGCAAAAAAGGGCTCTCACACAGTTTCCACCCTCGCCGTTAGATGACGTTCCACGTCACGCTCGCGGTAATAGAGGACGTGCTACGTCCGCCGCTATGGTCGAAGGTGGCGCTGGTGAACACACTCAAGTTTCGCGCACACCCAACAAACATAAATACAAACGAGAGCAGCAGATTGGACAGATGTTGCAGTAGGTCCATTGGCAAGAGCGCCCGAAGCGATATTCGGAGGTCGTGGGTTTGGATCCCACCGGCGGCATGGTGGTTTTTCTGCGGCTTTATAAGTAATATTCTTTAAGCGATTTATTACTTTAAGCAACCTTATCCCACTGATAAGCACAACACAATAAAAAATAACATTCCCCTATACACCTTTGTTTCTGTGACTGTTGGCTTCCTTCATAAGTTTGTCAAACGGGCCCCTGATCTTCTTCACCTTTTCTGCTAATATCTTAACGAGGGTCTTGGTTCTGGCAGTCTTGATACCATTGGTAGCATAAGAGGGCTCTCGCACAGTTTCAGCCCTCGCCGTTAAATGACGTTCCACGTCACGCACGCGGTATGAGAGGACGTACTACGTCCGCCGCTAAGCTTGTAAGTGGCGCTGGTGAACACTCTCAAGTTTCGCGAACACCCAACAAACATAAATACCCACGAGAGCAGCAGATTGGACAGACGTTGCAGTAGCTCCATTGGCAAGAGCGCCCGACGCGATATTCGGAGGTCGTGGGTTTGGATCCCACCGGCGGCATGGTGGTTTTTCTGCTGCTTTTTAAGTAATTTTCTTTAAGCGATTTATTAATTTCAGTAACATTAACCCACTGATAAGCACAACACAATAAAAAAATAACATTCCCCTATACACCTTTGTTTCGGTGACTGTTGGCTTCCTTCATAAGTTTGTCAAACGGGCCCCTCATTTTCTTTACCTTTTCTGCTAATAGCTTAACGAGGGTCTCGGTTCTGGCAGTCTTGATGCCATAGGTAGCATAAGAGTTCTCTCGCACAGTTTCAGCCCTCGCCGTTAGATGACGTTCCACGTCACGCTCGCGGTAATAGAGGACGTGCTACGTCCGCCGCTATGGTCGAAGGCGGCGCTGGTGAACTCTCTCAAGGGTCTCGTACACGCAAAAACATAAATACCCATTATAGCAGCAGATTGGACCGCCGCCGCGATAGTTCGGTTGGTAAGAGCACCGGACGCGATATTCAGAGGTCGTGGGTTCGGATACCACCGGCGGCATGTTTGTTTTTCTGCTGCTTTGTAAGCAATTTTCTTTAAGCGATTTATTTATTTTAGTAACATTATCCCACTGATAAGCACAACACAATAAAAACAATAACTTTCCCCTATGCACCTTTGTTTCGGTGACTGTTGGCTCCCTTCATAACTTTGTCAAACGGGCCCCTCATTTCCTTTACCTTGACTGCTAATAGCTTAACGCGGGTCTCCGTTCTGGCAGTCTTGATGCCATAGGTAGCATAAGAGGGCTCTCACACAGTTTCCGCCCTCGCCCTTAGATGACGTTCCATGTCACGCCCGCGGTACCACAGGACGGGCTACGTTCGCCGCTATGGTCGAGGGTCGCGCTGGTGAACACTCTCAAGGTTCGCGCACACCCAACAAACATAAATACAAACGAGAGCAGCAGATTGGACAGATGTTGCAGTAGGTGCATTGGCAAGAGCGCCCGACGCGATATTCGGAGGTCGTGGGTTTGGATCCCACCGGCAGCATGGTGGTTTTTCTGCGGCTTTGTAAGTAATATTCTTTAAGCGATTTATTAATTTAAGCAATATTATCCCACTGATAAGCACAACACAATAAAAAATAACGTTCCCCAGTACACCTTGGTTTCGGTGACTGTTGGCTCCCTTCATAAGTTTGTCAAATGGGCCCCTCATTTTCTTTACCTTTTCTGCTAATATCTTAACGAGGGTCTCGGTTCTGGCAGTCTTGATGCCATTGGTAGCATAAGAGGGCTCTCGCACAGTTTCAGCCCTCGCCGTTAGATGACGTTCCACGTCACGCACGCGGTATTAGAGGACGTGCTACGTCCGCCGCTATGCTTGAAGGTGGCGCTGGTGAACACTCTCAAGTTTCGCGAACACCTAATAAGCATAAATACCCACAAGAGGAGCAGATTGGACAGCCGTCGCTGTAGCTCAGTTGGTAAGAGCAACGGACGCGATATTCGGAGGTCGTGGGTTTGAATCCCACCGGCGGCATGGTTGTTTTTCTGTTGCTTTGTAATATTCTTTAAGCGATTTATTAATTTAAGCAATATTATCCCACTGATAAGCACAACACAATAAAAAATAACGTTCCCCTATGCACCTTGATTTCGGTGACTGTTGGCTCCATTCATAAGTTTGTCAAACGGGCCCCTCATTTCCTTTATCTTGCCTGCTAATAGCTTAACGAGGGTCTCGGTTCTGGCGGTCTTGATGCCATAGGTAGCATTAAAGGGCTCTCACACAGTTTCCACCCTCGCCGTTAGATGACGTTCCACGTCACGCTCGCGGTAATAGAGGACGTGCTACGTCCGCCGCTATGGTCGAAGGTGGCGCTGCTGAACACACTCAAGGTTTTCGCACAGCCAATAAACATGAATACCCATTAGAGCAGCAGATTGGACCGCTGCCGCGATAGCTCGGTTGGTAAGAGCACCGGACGCGATATTCGGAGGTCGTGGGGTCGGATCCCACCGGCGGCATGTTTGTTTTTCTGCTGCTTTGTAAGCAATTTTCTTTAAGCGATTTATTTATTTAAGTAACATTATCCCACTGATAAGCACAACAAAATAAAAACAATAACGTTCCCCTATGCACCTTGGTTTCGGTGACTGTTGGCTCCCTTCATAACTTTGCCAAACGGGCCCCTCAATTCCTTTACCTTCTCTGCTAATAGCTTAACGCGGGTCTCCGTTCTGGCAGCCATGATGCCATAGGTATCATAAGAGGGCTCTCACACAGTTTCCGCCCTCACCGTTAGATGACGTTCCACATCACGCTCGCGGTATTAGAGGACGTGCTACGTCCGCCGCTATGGTCGAGGGTTTTGCTGGTGAACACTCTCAAGCTTCGCGTACACCGAATAAACATAAATACCCACGAGAGCAGCAGCTTGTACAGCATCGCTGTAGCTCAGTTGGTAAGAGCACCGGACGCGATATTCGGGGCTCGTGGGTTCGGATCCCACCGGTGGCATGGTGGTTTTTTCTGCTGCTTTGTAAGTAATTTTCTTTGTGTGATTTATTATATAAGTAAAATTATTTCACTGATTAGCACAACACAATAAAACAATAACGTTCCCCTATGTACCTTGGTCTCGGGGACTGTTGGCTCCCTTCATTACTTTGTCAAACGGGCCCCTCATTTCCTTTATCTTGTCTGCTAATAGCTTAACGAGGGTCTCGGTTCTGGCAGTCTTGATGCCATAGGTAGCATAAGAGGGCTCTCACACAGTTTCCGCCCTCGCCGCTAGATGACGTTCCACGTCACGCTCGCGGTATTAGAGAATGTGCTACGTCCGCCGCTATGCTCGAAGGTGGCGCTGGTGATCACTCTCCAGTTTCGCGTACACCGAATAAACATAAATACCCACGAGAGCAGCAGATTAGACAGCCGTCGCTGTAGATCAGTTGGTAAGAGCACCGGACGCGATGTTCGGAGGTCGTGGGTTTGGGTCCCACCGGCGGCATGGTTGTTTTTTCTGCTGCTTTGTAATATTCGTTAAGCGAGTTTATTATTTTAAGCTACATTATCCCACTGATAACCACAACACAATCAAAAAATAACGTTCCCCTATGCACCTTGGTTTCGGTGACTGTTGGCTCCCTTCATAAGTTTGTCAAACGGGCCCCTCATTTCCTTTACCTTGTCTGCTAATAGCTCAACGCAGGTCTCCGTTCTGGCAGTCTTGATGCCATAGGTAGCATAAGATGGCTCTCACACAGTTTCCGCCATCACCGTTAGATGACGTTCCACGTCATGCTCGCGGTATTACAGGACGTGCTACGTGTGCCGCAATGGTCGAGGGTGGCGCTTGTGAACACTCTCAAGGTTCGCGTACACCATACAAACATAAATACCCACGAGAGCAGCAGATTGGACAGATGCTGCAGCAGCTCCAGTTGGCAAGAGCGCCGGACGCGATATTCGGAGGTCGTGGGTTCGGATCCCACCGGCGGCATGTTTGTTTTTCTGCTGCTTTGTAAGCAATTTTCTTTAAGCGATTTATTTATTTAAGTAACATTATTCCACTGATAAGGACAACACAATATAAACAATAACGTTCCCCTATGCACCTTGGTCGCGTTGACTGTTGGCTCCCTTCACAGCTTTGTCAAACGGGCCCCTCATTTGCTTTATCTTGTCTGCTAACAGCTTACGAGGGTCTCGATTCTGGCAGTCTTGATGCCATAGGTAGCATAAGAGGGCTCTCACACAGTTTCCGCCCTCGCCGTTAGATGACGTTCTACGTCACGCTCGCGGTATTAGAGAATGTGCTACGTCCGCCGCTATGCTCGAAGGTGGCGCTGGTGAACACTCAAGTTTCGCGTACACCGAATAAACATAAATACCCACGCGAGCAGCAGATTGGACAGCCGTCGCTGTAGCTTAGTTGGTAAGAGCACCGGACGCTATCTTCGGAGGTCGTGGGTTTGGATCCCCCCGGCGGTATGGTTGCTTTTTCTGCTGCTTTGTAATATTCGTTAAGCGATTTATTAATTTAAGCTACAATATCCCACTGATAACCACAACACAATAAAAAAATAAAGTTCCCCTATGCACCTTGGTTTCGGTGACTGTTGGCTCCCTTCATAGGTTTGTCAAACGGAACCCTCATTTCCCTTACCTTGTCTGCTAATAGCTTAACGCGGGTCTCCGTTCTGGCAGTCTTGATGCGATAGGTAGCATAAGAGGGCTCTCACACAGTTTCCACCCTCGTCGTTAGATGACGTTCCACGTTACGCTCGCGGTATTAGAGGACGTGCTACGTCCGCCGCTATGGTCGAGGGTTTCGCTGGTGAACACTTTCAAGTTTCGCGTACACCGAATAAACATAAATACCCACGAGCGCGGCAGCTTGTACAGCCATCGCTGTAGCACAGTTGGTAACAGCACCGGAAGCGATATTAGGAGGTCGTGGGTTCGGATCCCACCGGCGGCATGATTGTTTTTGCTGCTGCTTTGTAAGATACTTTTTAAAGCGATTTATTATTTTAAATAGCATTATCCCACTGATAAGCACAACTCATTAAGAAAAATAACGTTCCCCTATGCGCCTTGGTTTCGGTGACTGTTGGCTCCCTTCATAAGTTTGCCAAACGGGCCCCTCAATTCCTTTACCTTGTCTGCTAATAGCTTAACGCGGGTCTCCGTTCTGGCAGTCTTGATGCCATAGGTAGCATAAGAGGGCTCTCACACAGTTTCCGCCCTCGCCGTTAGATGACGTTCCACGTCACGCTCGCGGTATTAGAGGACGTGCTACGTCCGCCACTATGGTCGAGGGTTTCGCTGGTGAGCACTCTCAAGTTTCGCGTACACCGGATAAACATAAATACCCACGAGGGCAGCAGCTTGTACAGCCATCGCTGTAGCACAGTTGGTAAGAGCACCGGATGCGATATTAGGAGGTCGTGGGTTCGGATCCCACCGGCGGCTTGATTGTTTTTTCTGCTGCTTTGTAAGTAATTTTTTAAAGCGATTTATTATTTTAAGTAGCATTATTCCACTGATAAGCACAACGCAATAAAAACAATAACGTTCCCCTATGCACCTTGGTTTCGGTGACTGTTGGCTCCCTTCATAACTTTGTCAAACGGGCCCCTCATTTACTTTACCTTATCTGCTAATGGCTTAACGAGGGTCTCGGTTCCGGCTGTCTTGATGCCATAGGTAGCATAAGAGGGCTCTCACACTGTTTCCGCCCTCGCCGCTAGATGACGTTCCACTCCACGCTCGCGGTATTAGAGTACGTGCTACGTCCGCAGCTATGCTCGAAGGTGGCGCTGGTGAACATTCAAGTTTCGCGCACACCGAATAAACATATTGTCACGTAGTGGTGACGGCAGTCGAAGCAGCGATGAAGACGGACGAAAGGGTCTTGTAAAAGAACTGTTTATTGGGCTGACTTGCACCCAAAATGGACTGAATCACTCGGCGGCGGCGAAGCAACAAGCGTGCTCGGCGGTCGTCGAACAGAATGCCCGCCGCTGTCGGCCGTGCTCAATTTAAAGCTGATAGCGAACATTCCAGATAAAGGGCGCAAAGTTACTAGAACATTCCGGAACAACGTAGAATCCGCTTTTCCTGGCTGCGATCAATCGAGATAAATCTAGTCGCGTCTTGCGTCGCAAACAAAGCGATAAAGTGGTGTTGCGGCAGATTTGAAAAACGAACAAACACTGAAAATATTCGCGGCATTACTCCCCTCTCAAAGAAGCATCGACCCGATGCATTAAAACAAATAATGCGACTAGTAAGGAAAAAAAACGGATCTTGCGAAAATAGAGCATGGAAATGCAGCGGCCTTTAGCGCGCATAATACGGCTTCAGACGGACTACATGGACAACTTCTGGTCGTACGCGGCGTCGCTGGGATGCTGTCATTGCGTCAGGGATGATTTCTTAATCCAGCTCACCCAGCCGACGAAGAACCTTGTACGGGCCGAAATAGCGGCGCAAAAGCTTTTCACTCAATCCGCGGCGGCGAATGGGCGTCCACACCCAGACTTGGTCTCCTGGCTTGTATTCCGCGTTGCGTCTTCGTAGGTTGTAGCGTCTGGCGTCGGACCGCTGCTGATCATTGATCCGTAATCGGGCAAGCCTTCGAGCTTCTTCTGCGCGTTGAAGGTAGGCGGCAACGTCGACGTTCTCTTCTTCTGTAACGTTGGGCAGCATGGCGTCTAGCGTGGTCGTGGCATCCCTGCCATGGACGAGCCTAAAAGGCGTCATCTGGGTGGTCTCCTGCACTGCGGTGTTGTAGGCGAAGACGACGTAAGGCAGGATGACATCCCAGGTTTTGTGTTCGGCACCTACATACATGGCGAGCATATCGGCGATGGTTTTGTTCAGGCGCTCGGTCAGTCCGTTGGTCTGCGGATGGTATGCAGTTGTCCTCCGGTGGCTGGTTTGCCTGTAGCGCAGGATGGCTTGCGTGAGTTCCGCCGTAAATGCTGTTCCTCTGTCCGTGATGAGCACATCGGGGGCACCGTGTCGAAGAATAATGCACTCCACGAAAAATTTGGCGACTTCTGCTGCTGTTCCGTTCGGTAGGGCTTTCGCCTCGGCGTAGCGGGTCAGGTAGTCGGTCGCTATGATGATCCACTTATTTCCAGATGTTGACGTTGGAAAAGGGCCAAGCAAGTCCATGCCAATCTGCTGAAAGGGCCTTGAGGGAGGTTCAATGGGGTTCAGAAATCCTGCTGGTCATGTGGGAGGAGTCTTTCGTCGCTGACAATCTCGGCATGTTTTCACATAGTGTGCGACATCGGCAGACAGTCGGGGCCAGTAATACTTGTCTTGAATGCGGCGGAGGGTGCGAGTAAACCCGAGATGTCCAGCTGTCGGCTCGTCGTGTGAAGCCTGTAGAACTTCTTCGCGGAGACAAGTAGGTACAACAAGGAGGTAGGCTGTTTTGTTCGCTGTAAAGTTCTTCTTCACAAGGACCTCATTCTGCAAACAGAAGGAAGACAGTCCTCGCTTGAATGAAGCAGGGGGTGAAGAAACCTTGCCTTCCAGGGACTCGATGAGGCCTTTTAGTTTGGGGTCCGAGCGTTGCTGCTGAGCAAAAGAGCTTGCGCTGATGGGTCTCAGGAAGGCGTCCTCATCGTCGTCCAGCGGCGGTGCATCTACAGGGGCTCGTGAGAGGCAATCGGCGTCAGTGTGCTTGCGTCCGGACTTGTAAACGACAGTGACGTCAAACTCCTGGAGACGCAGACTCCATCGAGCGAGTCGGCCAGAGGGATCCTTCAAATTGGCAAGCCAGCAGAGCGCGTGGTGGTCGCTGACCACCTTGAACGGCCCTCCGTAGAGGTAGGGGCGGAATTTCGACGTAGCCCAGATGATGGCAAGGCACTCCTTCTCAGTGGTCGAATAGTTAGCCTCGGCCTTGGAAAGGGAACGGCTAGCGTATGCGATGACCTTCTCCAGCCCGTCACTTTTTTGAACGAGAACGGCGCCTAGTCCCACGCTGCTTGCGTCGGTATGAACTTCAGTATCGGCGTTTTCATCAAAATGCGCAAGGATCGGTGGGGACTGTAAACGACGCTGAAGTTCATTGAAGGCTTCTGCTTGCGGCGCTTCCCATTTAAACGGCACGTCTGCCTTCGTCAGTTGGGTCAGGGGCTCGGCGATGCGCGAAAAGTTTTTCACAAATCGTCGGTAATATGCGCATAGTCCGAGAAATCTGCGCACTGCTTTCTTATCGGTCGGCGGTTGAAACTGTTCAATAGCAGCTGTTTTCTGCGGGTCTGGGCGTACTCCTTCCTTGCTAACGATGTGGCCTAGAAACAGCAGCTCTTCGTAGGCAAAGTGGCATTTCTCTGCTTTCAAGGTTAGGCCAGACGACTTGATTGCGTCTAGTACTGTTCGAAGTCTTTTGAGGTGCTCTTCAAAGTTCGAGGCGAAGACAACGACATCATCTAAATATACCAGACAAATTTGCCACTTCAGGCCTGCCAGCACTGTATCCATTACTCGCTGAAACGTCGCTGGTGCGGAACAGAGACCAAATGGCATCACCTTGAACTCAAACAGCCCATCCGGAGTTATGAATGCTGTCTTCTCGCGATCTCTTTCGTCGACCTCAATTTGCCAGTAGCCGCTCTTGAGGTCCATCGATGAGAAATATTTGAAGTTGCAGAGGCGGTCCAGTATGTCGTCGATGCGGGGGAGGGGGTAGACGTCCTTCTTATGTTGTTCAAGCGGCGGTAATCCACGCAGAATCGAAGTGCGCCGTCTTTCTTTCTCACTAGAACAACCGGTGCCGCCCATGGGCTGTTTGAAGGCTGGATGACGTCGTCGCGAAGCATTTCTTCGACTTGGTCCCGGATGGCTTGTCGTTCTCGCGGAGACACACGCTAGGGGCTTTGACGGAGAGGTCGGACGTGTTGATCCGTTATAATGCGATGCTTGGCAATTGGCGTCTGTCGCACCTTCGGCGATGTCGAAAAGCACTCACTGTAGTTTTGAAGCAGATTGCGGATCTGGTCTTGTCTGCTGCGGTGCAGGGCTGGGTTGATGTCGAAAGTGGGCGAGTTCCCTTGGTAAGGCGGATCTTCTGCGGAGGGGTCGGAGAGGGCGAAGGAGTCTCGTACGTCAGATATTTCGTCGTAGAAAGCAATCGTCGTTCCTCTGGTAATATGCCGGTATTCTTCGCTGAAGTTAGTCAGCAGTACTTCGGCCTGGCCATTGCGGAAATGTGCGATGCCTCTTGCGATGCTGATTCCTCGGTCTAGTAGCAACTGCATGTTCCCCTCGATGATGGCTTCAGTGTTTATGGCTTTCGTGGCGCCTACGGTCAAGATAACGCTTGAACGGGGTGGGACGCTCACTTCTTCCTCCAGGACACTTAGAGCAACGTGATTTTCCCGAGTTTTCATCGAAGCGATGGCTTCGTCCGTCGAAAGCGTGATTAGCTTGGATCGCAGGTCGATGATCGCCTGATGCTCATTAAGGAAATCCATACCCAAGATCACTTCGCGGGAGCATTGCGGTAGCACAACAAAGGTCGCAGGATAGGTATGTCCTTTGACAGTCACTCGCGCTGTGCATCGTCCTGATGGCGTAATGAGGTGGCCCCCAGCGGTGCGAATTTGTGGGCTGTCCCAAGCCGTTGTGACTTTTCTGAGCTGCGCAGCGAATGTTCCATTCATCACCGAGTAATCGGCTCCTGTGTCGACTAGAGCGGTGACTTTCCGGCCGTCGATAGTCACTCCTAGGTCGGAGGTCCTGGCTCTTGCATTGCATGTCGCTCTCGGCGTCGGGTCACGGCTTCGTCGCGTATGCGAGTCACGGGTTGGGCGTGTGGTCGAAGCTCCTCTGGGTGGCGGCGTCGATTTCAAGGTAGCTTGCGTCGTGGTCGAGGTTCTCATTGTGTGCGGCGTCGGTGCAGCGAGTGTCGGTTCTTCATGCGGCGTCGCGGGTGCATCGTCTTCATGGGACGTGGTCGGTGGAGGATCTTCGCCGTTTAGCTCGTGAGCAACCTCACCTCCAGAGGTTGCTGCCTTTAGTTTCCCCTACGGGGGCTGGGAGCCCTTCCTCGTACCGCGGCTGCGTAGCTGCGGCGTGGCGACGCAAAGCGCGAGGTTGACGGCGATGGTGAGCGCGAAAAGCGGTTCGGCGTGTACTCTTCTCGACGCAGGTACTCGTCGATTTCGTGCGGACGTTGTCCGAAGCGTGGTCGTGGGGCGTTAACGGCAAATCCTCGAAGACCGATACGTCGGTACGGGCAGTGACGAAGAATATGGCCGGCCTCACCGCAATGGAAGCACAACGGCCGGTTGTCGGAAGTCCTCCAGGCGTCGCATTTCCTGGGGCTTGAGCGTCGGTCATAGGCTGGGCGGGCGGGGGCTGGGAGGCGGCGTTGTGGAACGATTGGCTCATCACGGGGAGGACGTGGGTGTTGTCGCTGGGGCTGAGCAGTACTTACTGCAGCGGCGTAGGTCATGGCCTGGGGTTCTGTGGCCGTCGGGGTGCCAAGTGCCTGTTGCACTTCTTCCCGTACCACATCCATCAGAGTCGCTTCTTGTGGCTGTGGGGAAGATGGCAGTAATCGGCGTAGCTCCTCTCGGACGATTTCGCGGATAAGTTCCCGCAAGCTGTCGCTGGTGGTGGCCGGCGTGTCCGAACGGATTGCACAGGCAGAGGAAGGGCGATTGTACTGCCGAGCTCGAACGTCGAGGGTCTTCTCAATCGTGCAGGCTTCTTGCATAAACTCCTCGACTGTTTTTGGCGGCTGGCGGACGAGGCTTGCAAAGAGTTGTTCTTTTACGCCGCGCATTAAAAACTGAACTTTCTTTTCCTCGGTCATCCCGGGATCGGCGTGGCGAAATAGGCGCTTCATCTCCTCGACGTAACTGCGGACGGGCTCATTCGGAAGCTGGATCCTGGACTCGAGGAGTCGTTCGGCTCTTTCTTTCCTCACGACACTGGTGAATACCTTCAATAGTTCTCTCTTGAATAGCTCCCATGTCGTAAGGAACGACTCGTAGTTTTCGTACCACGTGCACGTGGAGCCATCCGATGAGAAAAAAACGTGTCTAATCTTAGCCGCATCATCCCACTTGTTGAATGACGCCACGCGCTCAAATTGGTCCAACCATTCTTCAGGGTCTTCGACTAGGGACCCATTGAAAGTTGGCGGCACCCGCGGCTGCTGCAGTATGATCGGTGTCGACATCTTCGGCGAGGTTGCGGTGCTCGTAGCAGCGTCTTTTCGCTGTCTGGTGCGGTCCGGCAGTTTCCCAAACTCAGGCTCCTCTCCCTGAAGACGTCGGCTGGCTCGCTGAGCTGCTGGTTCGTCCTCGGGTGTGAAGCGCTTAGGGCTGGCTTCACGACTTGAAGGGGGCGTCCGGAACATGGAAGGCTACCCAGCACCTCCACCAGATGTCACGTAGTGGTGACGGCAGTCGAAGCAGCGATGAAGACGGACGAAAGGGTCTTGTAAAAGAACTGTTTATTGGGCTGATTTGCACCCAAAATGGACTGAATCACTCGACGGCTGCGAAGCGACAAGCGTGCTCGGCGGTCGTCGAACAGAATGCCCGCCGCTGTCGGCCGTGCTCAATTTAAAGCTGATAGCGAACATTCGAGATAAAGGGCACAAAGTTACTAGAACATTCCGGAACAACGTAGAATCAGCTTTGCCTGGCTGCGATCAATCGAGATAAATCTAGTCGCGTCTTGCGTCGCAAACAAAGCGATAAAGTGGTGTTGCGGCAGATTTGAAAAACGAACAAACACTGCAAATATTCGCGGCAATACATACCCACGAGAACAGCAGATTGGACAGCCGTTCCTGAAGCTCAGTTGGTGAGAGCACCGGACGCGATATTCGGAGGTCGTGGGTTCGTATCCCACCGGCGGCGTGGTTGTTTTTTCTGCTGCTTTGTAATTTTCGTTAAGCGATTTATTAATTGAAGCTACATTATGCCACTGATAACAACAACGCAATAAAAAATAACGTTCCCCTATGCACCTGGGTTTCGGTGACTGTTGGCTCCCTTCATAAGTATGTCAAACAGGCCCCTCATTTCCTTTACCTTGTCTGCTAATAGCTTAACGCGGGTCTCCGTTCTGGCAGTCTTGATGCCATAGGTAACATAAGAGGGCTGTCACACAGTTTCCGCCCTCACCGTTAGATGACGTTCCACCTCACGCTCACTGTATTACAGGACGTGCTACGTCCGCCGCTATGATCGAGGGTTTTGCTTGTGAACACTCTCAAGTTTCGCGTACACCGAATAAACATAAATACCCACGAGAGCAGCAGCTTGTACAGCCATCGCTGTAGCTCAGTTGGTAAGAGCACCGGAAGCGATATATCGGGGGTCGTGGGTTCGGATCCCACCGGAGGCATGGTGGTTTTTTCTGCTGCTTTGTAAGTAATTTTCTTTGAGCGATTTATTAATTGAAGCTACATTATCCCACTGATCACCACAGCACAATATAAAATTAACGTTCCCCTATGCACCTTGGTTTCGGTGACTGTTGGCTCCCTTCATAAGTTTGTCAAACGGGCCCCTCATTTCCTTTACCTTGTCTGCTAACAGCTTAACGCGGGTCTCCGTTCTGGCAGTCTTGATGCCATAGGTAGCATAAGAGGGCTGTCACACAGTTTCCACCCTCTCCGTTAGATGACGTTCCACGTCACGCTCGCGGTATTAGAGGACGTGCTACGTCCGCCGCTATGGTCGAGTGTTTTGCTGGTGAACACAAGTTTCGCGTACACCGCTTAAACATAAATACCCACGAGAGCGGCATCTTGTACAGCCATCGCTGTAGCTCAGTTGGTAAGAGCACCGGATGCGATATTAGGAGGTCGTGGGTTCGGATCCCACCGGCGGCATGATTGTTTTTTCTGCTGCTTTGTAAGTAATTTTTAAAGCGATTTATTAATTTAAGTAACATTATCCTACTGATAAGCACAATTCATTAAGAAAAAATAACGTTCCCCTATGTACCTTGGTCTCGGAGACTGTTGGCTCCTTTCATAAGTTTGTCAAACGGGCCTCTCATTTCCTTTTACTTGTCTGCTAAAAGCTTAACAAGGGTCTCGGTTCTGGCACTCTTGATGCCATAGGTAGCATAAGAGGGCTCTCACAGTTTCCGCCATCGCCGTTAGATGACGTTCCACGTCATGCTCGCGTTATTACAGGACGTGCTACGTGTGCCGCAATGGTCGAGGGTGGCGCTTGTGAACACTCTCAAGGTTCGCGTACACCCAACAAACATAAATAGCCACGAGAGCAGCAGATTGGACAGATGTTGCAGCAGCTCCATTGGCAAGAGCGCCCGACGCGATATTCGGAGGTCGTGGGTTTGGATCCCACCGGCGGCATGTTTCTTTTTCTGCTGCTTTGTAAGCAATTTTCTTTAAGCGATTTTTTTATTTAAGTAACATTATCCCACTGATTAGGACAACACAATATTGCCACGGACCTGGCTCGAGCTACCTGCGCGCTAAGCCGTGACGAGGACGAAGTGGTCGCGTTCGCGTGAGGCGCGCTCGAGCTGGCTCTGTTCTGGGCGATTAAAAACCTCGGCCGTTCTGCGGTCCCTACGTCTACGACTGTTCTCCGTCTGGCCTGTGACATCTTGTGGAGGTCGCTTGGGTATTCTCGGCTGATGCTCCATCCTTCCTCGGAGAGCCGAAGCACAAGCCCGGTGCCTCTTGTGCGAACCCCCGTCCATCGTGTCAGCCGCAGGCTCCGCGGCTTGTCTCCAGAATTCGGACTCCAGCCTCAAGAGAGCGCACCCATGGCTACGACCACGGCAGCAAGGTCAGAAAGCGCCCCGTTCATACCTGCTTCTTTCGTGAGCCTGCAAAATCCCCGGATCCCGAAGCCCTTTCACGGCGGATACTCGGAGGACGCCCAAGACTGGCTTGATCAGTTCGAGCGCGTTGCGCGTTTCAACGGCTGGGACGACAGTGCTAAGATCCGGAACGTTTACTTCAGCTTAGAAGACGCCGCTCGGATCTGGTACCAAAACCGCGAGACGAGTCTAACGACGTGGCAGGACTTTCGTCGCCAGCTGTTGGAGACTTACACCAGCAGCGATCGCCGTGAACAGGCCGAGCGTGAATTGACCGCTCGCATTCAGCTACCAAACGAGAAAGTAGCGATGTACGTGGAGGAAGTGACGCGCCTCTGCAACCGAGCGGACCCGACCATGACGGAAGAGAAAAAGCTCAGACACCTGATGAGAGGCGTGGAAGAGCAATTCTTCTGCGGTCTTGTGCGAAGGCCGCCCAGAACAGTCGCCGAGTTCCTCTCCGAGGCTGTGTTCATGGAGAGGGCGCTCCAGCAACGGTACAATTTCTACGACCGGCAGCTAAAGCCTATCTCGGCTCTACACCCCCTGGATACTGCTTCGGGGGCCAATCCAAGCTCCCTTCGGGACATCGTGCGTTCTGTGGTCCGTGAGGAGCTGCAGAAACTTCAGGGGATTTTTCCTGTGGACTCTCTGACTAGCGCCATTCGGGAGGAAGTTCAGCAGGCGCTCAGATCGCCCGTCGCTCCAGTAGAGCCGCCACCACAGCCAGCTGCTTGGCCGCCAGCGACGTATGCGGACGTGCTGCACCGTCCTGCGCCGGTTCCCTGCGCGCCACCGTATGCCCCTTCGGTAGTCGCAGTACACGCCCCAGCAGCCGGTTCCCTACTGGCAAGCTTGAGGACAGGCGCCGAGGAAGACCGATATTTGGCGTGCGCCAGACCGACGTCCCCTGTGTTACCATTGTGGCGAGGCCGGTCATATCTTCCGGCGGTGTCCATATCGGCCTCTGGAATTGCGAGGCTTGTCTGCAGGTAGTCCCCGTCCGCGGCATGCCGAACAGCCTCAGGAGTATGACGAATAAGTCACCCGCCGGCGTGGTTCACCACCTCCTCCTTCGCCGAACGTCCCGATCGCCCTCACCTCGCCATCCGTCGCCTCATCAGTCCGGTTATGGACCTGGTGCACAGCGTGGGTCCTCGAGCCCGCACCAGGAAAACTAGAACAGGTGACCTTTGGAGGCGAGGCCGCCGAACGCCGTATTGCCGAAAAGCTTCCACCGACGCGCCGACTGACCCTTCCCGAATTGACGACCACGATACCGATGACGACGACGACGAAGACGGCGCCGACGACTGGGTCTGGTAAGACCAAGGTCTCCCTTGACATGCCCGTGCAGATTGACTCTAAGGAGGTTAGCGCACTATTGGATACGGGTGCGGACTACTCGATAATGAGCGGTAGGATGGCTAAGGTGCTGAAGAAAGTTATGATGCCGTGGGCAGGGTCACAGATACGTACGGCTGGTGGCCACGTGGTTACGCCGCTCGGAATGTGTACGGCAAGAATTACGGTGCGCGGATGCACGTTCGTGGCAACGTTCCTCATTTTGCCTGAATGCTCACGAGACGTCATTCTCGGTCTCGACTTTCTTCGAGAAAATGGTGCGACTATAGACCTTCGAAATCGATTGGTTACATTTTCAACTGAACTCGCTGCCACCAAACCCGCCCCCGAGAATTGCAGAGCCGCACTGCATATATCCGACGATGCCGTAACGGTGCCTCCACGGGCGAGTATTCTGGCTAGGGACACTTGCGACGCGCCACATTGCGGACAACGTGTTGTTGAGCCAAATGTCTCTCTTTTGCTCACCATGGGTGTTTGCGTAGCAAGAGGGTTCGCCTTTCTATCTGACGGTCGCACTGAAGTCCTCGTGACCAATTTCAGTAATGAACACCGCCATTTATTTGGTGGCACAGCCATCGCCCACGTCGACCCCGTCCAAGAGGTGGCTGAGTGTTTCGCATGCCTAGAAGACACGCCTGGTGAAGTTGACGAAGAGGCAGTACGCGTCGTTCACATAAACGAGGGCCTCCCGCCCGCAGAAAGGCAGCAATTGCAAGAATTGTTGCAGCAGTTTAAGGACTGCTTTACCTCGTCGTCTAAGGTACGTCAGACGCCCATCACTAAGCATCGGATAGTCACGCACGATGGCGCGCGCCCAATACATCAACAGCCTTATCGCGTATCTACCCGAGAGCGGGAGGCCATCCAAACGCAAGTGAAGGAGATGCTCAATGACGGCATAATCCAGCCATCGAATAGTCCCTGGTCGTCTCCTGTCGTTCTCGTTAAAAAGAAGGATGGCACGCTGCGCTTCTGTGTGGATTACAGAAAACTTAACAGCGTAACAAAAAAAGATGTCTATCCGCTACCTCGTATAGATGATTCCATCGACAGACTGCGCCAAACAAAATACTTTTCTTCGGTAGATCTGCGCAGCGGATATTGGCAAATAGATGTTGATGAGAGGGACCGGGAGAAAACCGCTTTTGTCACCCCGGACGGCCTCTATGAATTTCGTGTGCTCCACTTCGGACTCTGCTGTGCTCCAGCAACGTTCCAACGAATGATGGATACCGTGCTCACCGGCCTTAAATGGCAAACATGTCTAGTATACCTGGATGATGTAATCATTTTTTCAACAACGTTTTCGGAACATTTGCAGCGGCTCAGAGTGGTGTTAGAAGCCGTCCGATCAGCTCATCTTACTCTAAAGCCGCAAAAATGCCATTTTGGATTTACTGAATTGAAGTTTCTAGGGCATGTCGTCAGCTCCGAGGGCATCCGGCCAGACCCTGACAAAATTTCTGCCGTCGCGGACTTACCGGTTCCCACTGATAAAAAAAGCCGTCCGACGATTTCTAGGCCTTTGTTCGTACTACCGACGTTTCATAAAAAACTTTGCTAAGCTGGCCAGTCCTCTGACGCGCTTGACACGAGATGAGGAGCCATTTTTGTGGGGTGCCGAGCAGCAAACTGCTTTTGACGATCTACGACGCCGGCTACAATCACCAACAGTACTAGCCCATTTTGACGATGATGCCGCCACTGAAATTCACACGGACGCCAGCAACGTCGGTCTTGGAGCGGTTCGCGTCCAGCGTCCGAACGGTGTCGAAAAAGTAATCGCTTATGCTAGCCGTGCACTTACCCGTGCAGAGTGTAACTACTCTACAACTGAGAAGGAATGTTTGGCCGTAGTATGGGCCATCACAAAGTTCCGCCATTATCTGTATGGCAGGCAGTTCAAGGTTATTACTGACCACCACTCATTGCGCTGGTTGACAAACTTGAAGGACCCATGTGGCCGCCTAGCACGTTGGGCATTACGCTTACAGGAATTTGACTTCACGATCATCTACAAGTCTGGTTGCAAGCACACCGACGCTGACAGCTTGTCGCGTTCACCCGTGCAACCTTACGAAGGTAACGCAGAAGACGAAGCATTCCTTGGTGCAGTCACGTCGTCCGACATCATCGCACAACAACGTGTGGACGACGAGTTGAAGCTGCTCATGGAGCATCTAGAAGGTCACCAACCCTCGATACCCTCCCACCTGGCTCGTAGGCTGCCATCCCTATGTCTTCGAGGCGGAGTGTTGTATAAGAAAAACTCCGCCTCCAGTGGTAAGAGTTACCTTCTGGTTATACCAGCCGCCCTCCGCCACGAGATCCTCCTCGCCTGCCACGACGAGCCGACCTCTGGGCACCTTGGATTCACGCGCACATTTGCCAGAGTGCCGCAGAACTACTATTGGCCCAACCTTGCCTCATGTGTGAAGCGATATATTCGGACCTGCCATGAGTGCCAGCGTAGGAAGACGCCGCCTCTGAAACCGCCTGGCATGTTGCAACCTATCATGCCTCCTAACATACCCTTTGAACAAGTCGGCATGGACCTCCTCGGACCATTTCCCTTGTCGGGAGGAAACAGATGGATAGCTGTTGCAACCGATTACCTGACGCGTTACGCCGAAACGCAGGCTCTCCCTCAAGGCACAGCGTTCGAAGTTGCGCACTTCTTTATGCGTGCAATAGTGCTTCGACACGGCGCTCCGTCCGTCGTCATCACAGACCGAGGGAAGGCATTTACAGCTCAGCTTGTCCACGACATCTTTGAGCTGAGTCACACCAGCCATCGAACAACGACAGCATACCATCCCCAAACAAATGGGCTCACAGAACGCCTGAATAAAACACTGGCCGACATGATTTCCATGTACGTGGATGTGGAGCACAGAACCTGGGACCAAATACTCCCCTACATCACATTCGCGTACAACACAGCGACTCAAGAAACAACCCGCTTTACACCATTCCGTTTAGTCTACGGCAGAGAAGTGCGGATGATGCTGGACGCCATGCTCCCGTGCGTGGATGATGACTTGACACCAGATGCGAGCTCCTTTGTCGAACAAGCCGAGCAAGCTCGCCAGCTTGCTCGTTTGCACATCACAGCTCAACAAGACACGGACTCCAGACGTTACAACCGGCGCCACAAGGAGGTTACCTACAACATCGGTGACCGTGTGTGGGTGTGGACCCCTGTCCGCCAAAAGAGATTGTCCGAAAAACTGCTGCACCGATATTTCGGACCTTATGAGGTGCTCCGTCGTGTTGGAAACGTGGATTATGAGGTTGTTCCACGTGGAACTGTGGCTACCGGTCGTCGGCAACCACGGACTGACATTGTGCATGTAATGCGACTTAAGCCATACTTCTCGCGAGAGAGCGATGACGCTCCACTTTAAACTGTGTTCGGGTTCTGCGTTTTAATTTGTTTCTTTTTGTTCGTTTCTTTTTTAAACATTGTCTTCCTGCTTTTCCTGTTCGTTTTCTGCTTTGTACATACCCTCGCATCGGGACGATGCTCTTCTTTTTTCGGAGTACTAATGCCACGGACCTGGCTCGAGCTACCTGCGCGCTAAGCCGTGACGAGGACGAAGTGGTCGCGTTCGCGTGAGGCGCGCTCGAGCTGGCTCTGTTCTGGGCGATTAAAAACCTCGGCCGTTCTGCGGTCCCCCTCTACGTCTACGACTGTTCTCCGTCTGGCCTGTGACAATATAAACAATAACGTTCCCCTGTGCACCTTGGTCTCGGACACAGTAAATTTTTAAAAAGATTTATTAATTTGAGTGTCATTATCCCACTGATAAGCACAACTCATTAAGAAAAATAACGTTCCCCTAAGCACCGTGGTTTCGGAGACTGTTGGCTCCCTTCATAACTTAGTCAAACAGGCCTCTCATTTCCTTTACCTTGTCTGCTAATAGCTTAACGAGCTCACACGGTTTCCGCCCTCGCCGTTAGATGACATTCCACCTCACGCTCACGGTATTACAGGACGTGCGACGTCCGCCGCTATGGTCGAGGGTCGCGCTGGTGAACACTCTCAAGGTCGTGCACACCCAACAAACAAATACCCACGAGAGCAACAGATTGGACAGATGTTGCAGTAGCTCCATTGGTAAGAGCACCGGACGCGATATTCGGAGGTCGTGGATTCGGATCTCACCGGCGGCATGTAAGTAACATTATCCCACTGATTAGCACAACACAATAAAACAATAACGTTCCCCTATGCACCTTGGTCTCGGTGACTGTTGGCTCCCTTCATAACTTAGTAAAACGGGCCCCTCATTTCCTTTATCTTGTCTGCTAATAGCTTAACGAAGGTCTTGATGCCATAGGTAGCATAAGAGAGCTCTCACACAGTTTCCACCCTCGCCGCTAGATGACGTTCCACGTCACGCTTGCGGTATTAGAGAACGTGCTACGTCCGTCGCTATGCTCGAAGGTGGCGCTGGTGAACACTCTCAAGTTTAGCTACACCGAATAAACAAATACCCACGAGAGCAGCAGCTTGTACAGCCATCGCTGTAGCACAGTTGGTAAGAGCACCGGATGCGATATTAGGAGGTCGTGGGTTCGGATCCCACCGGCGGCATGATTGTTTTTTCTGCTGCTTTGTAAGTAATTTTTTAAAGCGATTAATAATTTAAGTAACATTATCCTACTGATAAGCACAACTCATTAAGAAAAAATAACGTTCCCCTATGCACCTTGGTTTCGGAGACTGTTGGCTGCCTTCATAAGTTTGTCAAACGGGCCTCTCATTTCCTTTTACTTGTCTGCTAAAAGCTTAACAAGGGTCTCGGTTCTAGCAGTCTTGATGCCGTAGGTAGCATAAGTGGGCTCTCACACAGTTTCCGCGATCGCCGTTAGATGACGTTCCACGTCATGCTCGTGGTATTACAGGACGTGTTACGTGTGCCGCAATGGTCGAGGGTGGCGCTTGTGAACACTCTCAAGGTTCGCGTACACCCAACAAACATAAATACCCACGAGAGCAGCGGATTGGACAGATGTTGCAGCAGCTTCATTGGCAAGAGCGCCCGACGCGATATTCGGAGGTCGTGGTTTGGATCCCACCGGCGGCATGTTTGTTTTTCTGCTGCTTTGTAAGCAATTTTCTTTAAGCGATTTATTTATTTAAGTAACATTATCCCACTGATTAGAACAACACAATATAAACAATAACGTTCCCTATGCACCTTGGTCTCGGTGACTGTTGGCTCCCTTCACAGCTTTGTCAAACGGGCCCCTCATTTGCTTTATCTTGTCTGGTAACAGCTTAACGAGGGTCTCGGTTCTCGCAGCCTTGATGCCATAGGTAGCATAAGAGGGCTCTCACACAGTTTCCGCCCTCGCCGTTAGATGACGTTCCACGTCACGCTCGCGGTATTAGAGGACGTGCTACGTCCGCCGCTATGCTCGAAGGTGGCGCTGGTGAACACTCTCCAGTTTCGCGTACAACGAATAAACATAAATACCCCCGAGAGCAGCAGATTGGACAGATGTTGCAGCAGCTCTATTGGCAAGAGCGCCCGACGCGATATTCGGAGGTCGTGGGTTTGGATCCCACCGGCGGCATGTTTGTTTTTCTGCTGGTTTGTAAGCAATTTTCTTTAAGCGATTTATTTATTTAAGTAACATTATCCCACTGATTAGGACAACACAATATAAACAATAACGTTCCACTATGCACCTTGGTCTCGGTGACTGTTGGCTCCCTTCACAGCTTTGTCAAACGGGACCCTCATTTTCCTTACCTTGTCTGCTAATAGCTTAACGCGGGTCTCCGTTCTGGCAGTCTTGATGCGATAGGTAGAATAAGAGGACTCTCACACAGTTTCCACCCTCACCGTTAGATGACGTTCCACGTCACGCTCGCGGTATTAGAGGACGTGCTACGTCCGCCGCTATGGTCGAGGGTTTCGCTGGTGAGCACTCTCAAGTTTCGCGTACACCGAATAAACATAAATACCCACGAGAGCAGCAGCTTGTACAGCCATCGCTGTAGCACAGTTGGTAAGAGTACCGGATGCGATATTAGGAGGTCGTGGGTTCGGATCCCACCGGCGGCATGATTGTTTTTTCTGCTGCTTTGTAAGTAATTTTTTAAAGCGAATAATAATTTAAGTAACATTATCCTACTGATAAGCACAACTCATTAAGAAAAAATAACGTTCCCCTATGCACCTTGGTTTCGGAGACTGTTGGCTCCCTTCATAAGTTTGTCAAACGGGCCTCTCATTTCCTTTTACTTGTCTGCTAAAAGCTTAACAAGGGTCTCGGTTCTAGCAGTCTTGATGCCGTAGGTAGCATAAGTGGGCTCTCACACAGTTTCCGCGATCGCCGTTAGATGACGTTCCACGTCATGCTCGTGGTATTACAGGACGTGTTACGTGTGCCGCAATGGTCGAGGGTGGCGCTTGTGAACACTCTCAAGGTTCGCGTACACCCAACAAACATAAATACCCACGAGAGCAGCGGATTGGACAGATGTTGCAGCAGCTTCATTGGCAAGAGCGCCCGACGCGATATTCGGAGGTCGTGGTTTGGATCCCACCGGCGGCATGTTTGTTTTTCTGCTGCTTTGTAAGCAATTTTCTTTAAGCGATTTATTTATTTAAGTAACATTATCCCACTGATTAGAACAACACAATATAAACAATAACGTTCCCTATGCACCTTGGTCTCGGTGACTGTTGGCTCCCTTCACAGCTTTGTCAAACGGGCCCCTCATTTGCTTTATCTTGTCTGCTAACAGCTTAACGCGGGTCTCCGTTCTGGCAGTCTTGATGTGATAGGTAGCATAAGAGGGCTCTCACACAGTTTCCACCCTCACCGTTAGATGACGTTCCACGTCACGCTCGCGGTATTAGAGGACATGCTACGTCCGCCGCTATGGTCGAGGGTTTTGGCTGGTGAACACTCAAGTTTCGCGTACACCGATTAAACATAAATACCCACGAGAGCGGCATCTTTACTGCCATCGCTGTAGCTCAGTTGGTAAGAGCACCGGACGCGATATTCGGGGGTCGTGGGTACGGATCCCACCGGCGGCATGGTGGTTTTTTCTGCTGCTTTGTAAGTAATTTTCTTTGAGCGATTTATTAATTTAAGTAACATTATCTCACTGATAAGCACAACACAATTAAAAAATAACGTTCCCCTATGAACCTTGGTTTCGGAGACTTTTGGCTCCCTTCATAAGTTTGTCAAACGGGTCTCTCATTCCCTTTACCTTGTCTGCTAATAGCTTAACAAGGGTCTCGGGTTTGGCAGTCTTGATGCCATAGGTAGCATAAGAGGGCCCTCACACGGTTTCCGCCCTCGCCGTTAGATGACATTTCACCTCACGCTCACGGTATTGCAACGGATAGAAGAAGAGATGAATGAAGACTCTTGGAGGCGCGCGTGCTCTGGGATTCGGTGCTCTGTGCCTGGTGCTCTGTGCGGGCCGCCTTGTGCTCTTGACCTGTGTGCTGTGCCCGGGCGTTCTCGCGTCGTTCCCGCCTGGACCACGTAACATCTTTGGTGGAGGTGCTGATTTTACGCTGCGCACACCACGCAGCTTCGTAGTACTCGTCAGGCCGGGACTACCACCATCGCTCCACCCGGCCGGTCAAGGAGCCCCACTACCCCTCCTTTCGTCATCATGGCTCCACCTCGCGACCCCGGCACGTTTTATGGAACAGATGGCTCCGACGTCGAAGACTGGATTAACCTTTAGGAGCGTGTCAGCAACTACAACAGGTGGGACCCTACGCTAATGCTCGCGAACGTCATCTTTTACCTCAATGGCACGGCGCGCGTATGGTACGAGACCCACGAGGTAGAGCTAACAAGTTGGGACACCTTTAAGGAAAAGTTGAAGACGCTATTCGGTAGACCTGATGACCGCCAGCTCGCCGCCAAGAAACAGCTGGCTACTCGAGCACAGTCTTCTACCGAGAGCTACGTGGCCTACATTCAGGACATCTTGGCGCTTTGTCACAAGGTCGACGCCGCAATGAGTGAGACTGATAAAGTGGGCCACGTGCTCAAAGGCATTGCCGACGATGCGTTCCACTTGCTTGTTTGCAAAGACTGTACCTCAATTGACTCCATCATAAACGGGTGCCGTCGATTTGAGCAAGTCAAAGGCCGCCGCATTTCGCCGTCGTTTTCTCGCCTTCCCAACACGGCCGCGACATCTTCCTGTGAGGACCACCGATCACCATCCCGCACGCCCTCGGACGCCCCTGCCGTCACCGATTCAGTCACCCGGATCGTCCGACGTGATCTGGAGGCCCTCGCACCTGTGATATCCCCGCCCTCAGTCCCTGATACAACCCTGCCCGCTGTGTCGCTGATTCAGGCCGTCGTGCGGCAGGAACTCGCTCATCTGAACCTCGCTCCAGCAGTGTGCGCCATCAGAAGCCCGGACACCCCCCAGCCCCCTCCCTGTGCTTTTCGTCGCACCTATTATTCTCTGCCCCGTTCCCGCAATCCCAATGACTGGCGCACGGCGGACGACCGTCCCATTTACTTCCGGTGCTCTCGCATTGGCCACATCGCACGTCATTGCCGTAGTCCATGGTCTTCAACGCCCCGCAACGTCTTCCCCTCCTTCTACAGTCCCGCCTCATCCCACAACTTCTCGACCCGTGCCCCGTCCGAACCGTCTGCACCAGCCGTACCCCCTCCACGCCGATTCTCCCGCTCTCCGTCCCCGCAGGGCCGCCGCTCTCGTTCCTCCCAGTCGCCTTCTCGCAGCCGCTCCCATTTGGAAAACTAAGTGATGCAGCTCCCGGAGGTGACGCTGCATCAACGACCCGGACTACAAATCCTCTCTCGACCACTCGACCTAATCTTCTGAACGTCACTATCGACCGTGTTCCTGTGCGCGCCCTGGTTGGCACCGGTGCTCATGTATCAGTGATGAGTGCTGCCCTCCCCCGTCGCCTCCGCAAAGTCCTAACGCCTGCAACGTCCCGTGTGTGTGTCGCGGATGGTGGCACGCCTGCTGTGGACGGTATGTGTACCACGCGCGTTACTATTGCCGGCCAGAGTATAGCAGTTCAGTTCACCGTGCTGACCACCTGTGCCCATGACCTTATCCTCGGCTTAGATTTTTTGACTGACCATTCCGCCCTCATTGACTGCTCGGAGGGTGTTCTACACCTCGCCCTTCCAATGCTGGATTCATGCCCACTTGATGTATCACTGCGACTATTAAGTACCGCATATGCTCGCCTGTCATCCCGAACCGCCTCTTTTGTTCCATTGACCCCATCTCATCCAGTTCCCGATGGCGACTATCTCGTTACTCTCAATCTTGACCTCCTCCTGACCCGTAACGTTGCGCTACCTCATACGATTGCCACCGTCCAAGCCAACGCCCTCACTCTGCCTTTCCTCAACTTCGGCCTCACTTCTCAAGTGCTACCGTCCGGCATATGCGTCGCTACGCTATCCCCTCTCGCTCCTTACCACGTGGCTACGTTGCCCGCTGCCCCAGTTCCAGAAACCGCCGCACCGCGCCGGCAGTCTCTTCTGTCGACCGACACCTTCACAACCATTATGGCTACCGACCTCCATCCCGATCAAACTGCCAAGCTTCGTGCCCTTCTCGAATCTTTTTCGGATATTTTTGACGTGAACAACACCGCGCTGGGTCAAACTCTCGCCGTCAGGCACCGCATTGAAGCAGGCGATGCCCCTCCCATCCGCCGCCGCCCTTACCGGGTCTCTCACGCCGAGCGTCAAGTAATCAATGCGGAAGTTACTAAAATGCTAGAAAAAAACATTATCGAACCCTCACACAGTCCCTGGGCCTCACCCGTCGTCCTTGTCAGGAAAAAGGATGGCTCATGGCGTTTTTGCATTGATTATCGCCACCTGAATAAGATCACTAAAAAAGACGTGTACCCCCTGCCGCGTATCGATGACGCGCTTGACTGCCTCCATGGTGCCAAATTCTTCTCGTCCATAGATCTTCGCTCCGGCTACTGGCAATTTGCTGTAGATGAACAGGACCGTGAGAAAACCGCTTTTGTGACTCCTGATGGCCTTTATCAATTCAAAGTTATGCCCTTCGGATTATGCAACGCACCAGCCACATTTGAACGCATGATGGATGCTCTTTTGCAAGGCTTTAAGTGGTCCACCTGCCTGTGCTATCTCGATGACGTCATTGCCTTTTCGCCCTCGTTTTCCTCTCACCTCACTGACCTTTCTAAGATCCTTTCCCTCTTTCGTCATGCTGGCCTGCAGCTCAACTCGTCTAAGTGCCGTTTCGCGCGCCGTCAACTCGCCATCTTGGGTCATGTCGTCGACGACACGGGGGTGCACCCTGACCCTGATAAGATCCGAGCCGTTAAAGACTTTCCTCAGCCACATTCCTGTAACGACGTCCGCAGCTTCTTAGGGCTGTGCTCCTACTTTCGTCGATTTGTTGAAGGCTTCGCCGACATCGCCCGCCCCCTCACCGACCTCCTGAAAAAGGAAGCCACCTTCATCTGGGGACCCGACCAAGCACACGCGTTTTCCACCTTGATATTGAAGCTTACTACCACGCCAGTTCTGGCCCACTTCGATGTGACAGCTCCCACTGAAGTCCGCACAGACGCCAGCGGCTATGGCATCGGCGCTATTCTCTCTCAGAGGCAATCCGAACAGCACCGTGTCATCGCCTACGCCAGCCGCCTCCTCTCCGCCCCGGAGCGCAATTACTCAATTACCGAACGTGAGTGCTTAGCCCTTGTCTGGGCGGTTGGGAAATTCCGCCCATATTTGTACGGCCGCCCTTTTACAGTTGTCACCGACCACCATGCGCTCTGCTGGCTCTTATCACTGAAAGATCCTTCTGGCCGCCTAGGTCGCTGGGCTTTACACTTCCAAGACTACGACTATACCGTGGTATATAAGTCCGGTAGGCTACACACTGACGCTGACTGCCTCTCCCGATATCCCGTTGACTCGTCTGATCATTCTGGCAGTGACACCGCCGCTGACCTCTTCTCGCTCTCTGCTCTTACTCACCTTGGCGATGAGCAGCGACGAGATATCGAGCTCCGCTCTATTATTTCCCGCCTCAGAACCTCTCCATATGACCCTGCCCTGCGCCGGTTTGTACTTTATCATGACACACTCTACCGCAGAAGCCTGAACCCGGCCGGCCCAGACCTACTGCTCGTTGTCCCGAAGCATCTGCGCAACGACGTCCTCCACGAGCTCCATGACCTCCCCACTGCTGGACATCTGGGTGTCTCGCGTACTTACGCCCGCGTACGTCGTCGCTTCTTTTGGCCCCGTCTCTACCAGTCCGTCCGCCGCTATGTTCGTGCCTGCGACCAGTGCCAGCGCCGGAAACGTCCCGCCACGCTCTCCGCGGGTTTGCTCCAGCCTGTTGATGTGCCCCCTGAACCATTCTATCGTGTTGGCGTGGATCTTTTGGGCCCGTTTCCGGAGTCCACCTCTGGAAACAAATGGATTGCCGTTGCGACAGATTATGCTACTCGCTATGCCATCACGCGGGCCCTCCCCACCAGTACTGCCACCGACGTGGCCGATTTTCTCCTCTACGACCTCATCCTCCTTCATGGTGCACCCCGCCAACTTCTCACCGACCGCGGCCGTTGCTTTCTCTCTAAAGTTGTCGACGACATTCTCCGTTCCTGCTCAACAAAACATAAGCTGACCACCGCCTATCATCCCCAAACCAACGGTCTTACAGAGCGCCTCAACCGCACTCTCACGGATATGCTCGCCATGTACGTTTCCCCGGACCATCGGGACTGGGACATTGCCCTTCCATACGTGACCTTCGCTTACAATTCTTCTCGCCATACACTGCCGGTTACTCCCCGTTCTATCTGTTGTACGGTCGTGAACCCCCATTACCTTTGGACACGCTGCTTCCGACATCTCCTTCCCCGCCTTCTGAATATGCCCACGACGCTATTGCCCGCGCCGACCACGCCCGCCAGCTGGCTCGCTCCCGCCTACAAGCCTCGCAGGTTTCACAGCAGGACTACTACGACCGCCGCCACCGCAGGGTAACTTTTTCCCCTGGAGCCCTCGTCTTGCTTTGGTCGCCCACACGCCGTGTCGGGCTTTGCGCAAAACTAATGTCCCGCTATGTTGGCCCATACCGTGTGCTCCGCCAGGTCACCGCCGTCACCTACGAGATTGCCCCGGGCTTTCCGGAGACCACCTCCGGTGCATCTCAGAGTGACATTGTCCACGTCTCTCGCCTCAAGCCCTACGTGTCGCAATCCCTTGCCCCGCCCTAATTTCCACCGAGACGGTGTTTTTTTTGCGACCGGGGGCCATGCAACGGATAGAAGAAGAGATGAATGAAGACTCTTGGAGGCGCGCGTGCTCTGGGATTCGGTGCTCTGTGCCTGGTGCTCTGTGCGGGCCGCCTTGTGCTCTTGACCTGTGTGCTGTGCCCGGGCGTTCTCGCGTCGCTGTCGCCTGGACCACGTAACAGTATTACAGGACGTGCGACGTCCGCCGCTATGGTCGAGGGTAGCGCTGGTGAATACTCTCAAGGTTCGCGCACACCCAACAAACATAAATGCCCACGAGAGCAGCAGATTGGACAGATGTTGCAGTAGCTCCATTGGTAAGAGCACCGGACGCGATATTCGGAGGTCGTGGGTTCGGATCTCACCGGCGGCATGTTTGTTTTTCTGCTGCTTTGTAAGCAAATTTCTTTAAGCGAGTTATTTATTTAAGTAACATTATCCCACTGATTAAATCAGCACAACACAATAAAACAACAACGTTCCCCTATGCACCTTGGTCTCGGTCACTGTTGGCTCCCTTCATAACTTTGTAGAACGGGCCCCTCATTTCCTTTATCTTGTCTGCTAATAGCTTAACGATGGTCTCGGTTGTGGCAGTCTTGATGCCATAGGTAGCATAAGAGGGCACTCACAGTTTCCGCCCTCGCCGCTAGATGACGTTCCACGTCACGCTCGCGGTATTAGCGAACGTGCTACGTCCGTCGCTATGCTCGAAGGTGGCGCTGTTGAACACTCTCAAGTTTAGCGTACACCAAATAAACATAAATACCCACGAGAGCAGCAGATTAGACAGCCGTCGCTGTAGCTCAGTTGGTAGAGCACCGGACGCGATATTCGGAGGTCGTGGGTTTGGGTCCCGCCGGAGGCATGGTTGTTTTTTCTGCTGCTTTGTAATATTCGTTAAGCGATTTATTAATTTAACCTACATTATCCCACTGATAACCACAACACAATAAAAAATAACGTTCCCCTATGCACCTTGGCTTCGGTGACTGTTGGCTCCCTTTAAAGTTTGTCAAACGGGCCACTCATTTCCTTTACCTTGTCTGCTAATAGCTTAACGCGGGTTTCCGTTCTGGCAGTCTTGATGCCTTAGGTAGCATAAGAGGGCTATCACACAGTTTCCACCCTCACCGTTAGATAACATTCCACGTCATGCTCCCGGTATTAGAGGGCGTGCTACGTCCGCCGCTTTGGTCGAGGGTTTCGCTGGTGAACACTCAAGTTTCGCGTACACCGAATAAACATAAATACCCACGAGAGCAGCAGCTTGTACAGCCATCACTCTAGCTCAGTTGGTAAGAGCACCGGATGCGATATTAGGAGGTCGTGGGTTCGGATCTCACCGGCGACATGATTGTTTTTTCTGCTGCTTTGTAAGTAATTTTTTAAAGCGATTTATTAATTTAAGTAACATTATCCTACTGATTAGCACAACTCATTATGAAAAAAATAACGTTCCCCTAAGCACCTTGGTTTCGGAGACTGTTGGCTCCCTTCATAAGTTTGTCAAACGGGCCTCTCATTTCCTTTTACTTTACTTGTCTGCTAAAATCTTAACAAGGGTCTCGGTTCTGGCAGTCTTGATGCCATAGGTAGCATAAGAGGGCTCTCACAGAGTTTCCGCCATCGCCGTTAGATGACGTTCCACGTCATGCTCGCGGTATTACAGGACGTGCTACGTGTGCCGCAATGGTCGAGGGTGGCGCTTGTGAACACTCTCAAGGTTCGCGTACACCCAACAAACATAAATACCCACGAGAGCAGCAGATTGGACAGATGTTGCAGCAGCTCCATTGGCAAGAGCGCCCGACGCGATATTCGGAGGTCGTGGGTTTGGATCCCACCGGCGGCATGTTTGTTTTTCTGCTGCTTTGTAAGCAATTTTCTTTAAGCGATTTATTTATTTAAGTAACATTATCCTACTGATAAGCGCAACTCATTAAGAAAAATAACGTTCCCCTATGCACCTTGGTTTCGGAGACTGTTGGCTCCCTTCATAAGTTTGTCAAACAGGCCTCTCATTTTCTTTACCTTGTCTGCTAATAGCTTAATAAGGGTCTCGGTTCTGGCAGTCTTGATGCCATAGGTAGCATAAGAGGGCTCTCACACAGTTTCCGCCATCGCCGTTAGATGACGTTCCACGTCACGCTCGCGGTATTACAGGACGTGCTACGTGCGCCGCACTGGTCGAAGGTGGCGCTGGTGAACACTCTCAAGGTTCGCGTACACCCAACAAACATAAATACCCACGAGAGCAGCAGATTGGACCGACGTTGCAGTAGCTCCATTGGCAACAGCGCCCGACGCGATATTCGGAGGTCGTGGGTTTGGATCCCACCGGCGGCATGGTGGTTTTTCTGCTGCTTTGTAAGTAAATTTCTTTTAGCGATTTATTAATTTAAGTAACAGTATCCCACTGATAAGCACAACACAATAAAAAAATAACGTTCCCCTATACACCTTCGTTTCGGTGACTGTTGGCTCCCTTCATAAGTTTGTCAAACGGGCCCCTAATTTTCTGTACCGTTTCTGCTAATAGCCCTACGAGGATCTCGGTTCTGGCAGTCTTGATGCCATAGGCAGCATAAGAGGGCTCTCGCACAGTGTCCGCCCTCGCCGTTAGATGACGTTCCACGTCACGCTCGCGGTAATAGAGGACGTGCTCTGTTCGCCGCTATGGTCTAGGTTGGCGCTGGTGAACTCTCTCAAGGTTCGCGTACACCCAAAAAACATAAATACCCAATAGAGCAGCAGATTAGACCGCCGTCGCGATAGCTCTGTTGGTAAGAGCACCGGACGCGATGTTCGGAGATCGTGGGTTGGGATCCCACCGGCGGCATGTTTGTTTTTCTGCTGCTTTGTAAGCAATTTTCTTTAAGCGATTTATTTATTTAAGTAACATTATCCCACTGATAAGCACAACACAATAAAAACAATAACGTTGCCCTATGCACCTTGGTTTCGGTGACTGTTGGCTCCCTTCATAACTTTGTCAAACGGGCCCCTCATTTCCTTTACCTTGTCTGCTAATAGCTTAACGAGGATCTCGGTTCCGGCAGTCTTGATGCCATAGGTAGCATTAGAGGGCTCTCACACTGTTTCCGCCCTCGCCGTTAGATGACGTTCCACGTCACGCTCGCGGTAATAGAGGACGTGCTACGTCCGCCGCTATGGTCGAAGGTGGCGCTGGTGAACACACTCAAGGTTCTCGTACACCGAATAAACATAAATACCCACGAGAGCAGCAGATTGGACAGACGTCGCTGTAGCTTAGTTGGTAAGAGCACCGGACGCGATATTCGGAGGTCGTGGGTTCGGACCCACCGGCGGCATGGCTGTTTTTTCTGCTGCTTTCTAATTTTCGTTAAGCGATTTATTAATTTAAGCTACATTATCCCACTGATAACCACAACACAATAAAAAATAACGTTCCCGTATGCACCTTGGTTTCGGTGACTATTGGCTCCCTTCATAAGTTTGTC
This sequence comes from Amblyomma americanum, assembly GCA_030143305.2. Lineage (NCBI taxonomy): Eukaryota > Metazoa > Arthropoda > Arachnida > Ixodida > Ixodidae > Amblyomma > Amblyomma americanum. Next base: position 58,804 of record JARKHS020002004.1, on the reverse strand, counting down.
AAACGGGCTCCTCATATCCTTTACCTTTCTGCTAATAGCTTAACAAGGGTCTCGGTTCTGGCAGTCTTGATGCCATAGGTAGCATAAGAGGACTCTCACAGAATTTCCGCCATCGCCTTGAGATGACGTTCCACGTCACGCTCGCGGTATTACAGGACGTGCTACTTGCGCCGCAATGGTCGAGGGTGGCGCTGGTGAACACTCTCAAGTTTCGCGTACACCGAATAAACATAAATACCCACGAGAGCAGCAGCTTGTACAGCCATCGCTGTAGCTCAGTTGGTAAGAGCACCAGACGCGATATTCGGAGCTCGTCGGTTTGGATCCCACGGGCGGCATGGCTGTGTTTTCTGCTGCTTTGTAATTTTCGGTAAACGATTTTTTACTTTACGCTACATTATCCCACTGATAACCACAACACAATAAAAAAATAACGTTCCCCTATGCACCTTGGTTTCGGTGACTGTTGGCTCCCTTAATAAGTTTGTCAAACGAGCCCCTCATTTCCTTTACCTTGTCTGCTAACAGCTTAACGCGGGTCTCCGTTCTGGCACTCTTGATGCCATAGGTAGCATAAGAGGGCTCTCACACAGTTTCCGCCCTCACCGTTAGATGACGTTCCACCTCACGCTCACGATATTACAGCACGTGCTACGTCCGCCGCTATGGTCGAGGGTGGCGCTGGTGAACTCTCTCAAGGTTCGCGTACACGCAATAACATAAATACCCATTAGAGCAGCAGATTGGACCGCTGCCGCGATAGCTCGGTTGGTAAGAGCACCGGACGCGATTTTCGGAGGTCGTGGGTTCGGATCCCACCGGCGGCATGTTTGTTTTTCCGCTGCTTTGTAAGCAATTTTCTTTAAGCGATTTATTTATTTAAGTAACATTATCCCACTGATAAGCACAACACAATAAAAACAATACGTTCCCCTATGCACCTTGGTTTCGGTGACTGTTGGCTCCCTTCATAACTTTGCCAAACGGGCCCCTCAATTCCTTTACCTTGTCTGGTAATAGCTTTACGCGGGTCATCGTTCTGGATGTCTTGATGCCATAGGTAGCATAAGAGGGCTCTCACAAAGTTTCCACCCTCGCTGTTAGATGACGTTCCACATCACGCACGCGGTATTAGAAGACGTGCGACGTCCTGCCGCTATGGTCGAGGGTTTCGCTAGTGAACACTCTCAAGTTTCGCGTACACCGAATAAACATAAATACCCAAAATAGCAGCAGGTTGTACAGCCATCGCAGTAGCTCAGTTGGTAAGAGCACCGGATGCGATATTCGGAGGTCGTGGGTTCGGATCCCACCGGCGGCGTGATTGCTTTTTCTGCTGCTTTGTAAGTAATTTTTTAAGCGATTTATTAATTTAAGTAACATTATCGCACTGATAAGCACAACTCATTAAGAAAAAATAACGTTCCAATATGCACCTTGGTTTCGGAGACTGGTGGCTCCCTTCATAAGATGTCAAACGGGCCTCTCATTTCCTTTACCTTGTCTGCTAATAGCTTAACAAGGGTCTCGGTTCTGGCAGTCTTGAGGCCATAGGTAGCATAAGAGGGCTCTCACACAGTTTCCGCTCTCACCGTTAGATGACGTTCCACCTCACGCTCACGGTATTACAGGACGTGCTACGTCCGCCGCTTTGGTCGAGGGTGGCACTGGTCAACTCTCTCAAGGTTCGCGTACACACAAAAAACATAAATACCCATTAGAGCAGCAGCTTGTACAGCCATCGCGATAGCTCAGTTGGTAAGAGCACCGGACGCGATGTTCGGAGGTCGTGGGTTCGGATCTCACCGGCGGCATGTTCGTTTTTCTGCTGCTTTTTAAGCAAATTTCTTTAAGCGAGTTATTCATTTAAGTAACATTATCCCACTGATTAGCACAACACAATAAAACAATAACGTTCCCCTATGCACCTTGGTCTCGGTGACTGTTGGCTCCCTTCATAACTTTGTCAAACGGGCCCCTCATTTCCTTTATCTTGTCTGCTAATAGCTTAACGAGGGTCTCAATTCTGACAGTCTTGATGCCATAGGTAGCATAAGAGGGCTCTCACACAGTTTCCGCCCTCACCGCTAGATGACGTTCCACATCACGCTCGCGGTATTAGAGGACGTGCTACGTCCGCCGCTATGGTCGAGGGTTTCGCTGGTGAACACTCTCAAGTTTCACGTACACCGAATAAACATAAATACCCACGAGAGCAGCAGCTTGTACAGCCATCACTGTAGCTCAGTTGGTAAGAGCACCGTATGCGACATTCGGAGGTCGTGGGTTTGGATCCCACCGGCGGTATGGTTGTTTTTTCTGCTGCTTTGTAATATTCGTAAAGCGATTGATTAATTTAAGCTACAATATCCCACTGATAACCACAACACAATAAAAAATAATGTTCCCCTATGCACATTGGTTTCGGTGACTGTTGGCTCCTTCATAAGTTTGTCAAACGGGCCGCTAATTTTCTTTACCTTGTCTGCTAATAGCTAACGCGGGTCTCCGTTCTGGCAGTCTTGATGCCATAGGTAGCATAAGAGGGCTCTCGCACAGTGTCCGCCCTCGCCGTTAGATGACGTTCCACGTCACGCTCGCGGTAATAGAGGACGTGCTACGTCCGCCGCTATGGTCGAGGGTATCGCTGGTGAACACACTCAAGTTTCGCGTACACCGAATAAACATAAATACCCACGAGAGCACCAGCTTGTACAGCCATCACTGTAGCTCAGTTGGTAAGAGCACCGGATGCGATATTAGGAGGTCGTGGGTTCGGATCCCACCGTCGGCATGATTGTTTTTTCTGCTGCTTTGTAAGTAATTTTTAAAGCGATTTATTAATTTAAGTAACATTATGCTACTGATAAGCACAACTCATTAAGTAAAAATAACGTTCCCCTATGCACCTTGCTTTCGGAGACTGTTGGCTCCCTTCATAAGTTTGTCAAACGGGCGCTTCATTTCTTTTTCCTTGTCTGCTAATAGCTTAACGCGGGTCTTCGTTCTGGCAGTCTTGATGCCATAGGTAGCATAACAGGGCTATCACACAGTTTCCACCCTCGCCGTTAGATGACGTTCCACGTCACGCTCGCGGCATTAGAGGACGTGCTACGTCCGCCACTATGGTCGAGGTTATCTCTAGTGAACACTCAAGTTTCGCGTACACCGAATAAACTTAAATACCCACGAGAGCAGCAGCTTGTACAGCCATCGCGATAGCTCAGTTGGTAAGAGCACCGGATGCGATATAAGGAGGTCGTGGGTTCGGATCCCACCGGCGGCATGTTTGTTTTTCTGCTGGTTTGTAATTTTCGGTAAACGATTTTTTACTTTACGCTACATTATCCCACTGCTAACCACAACACAATAAAAAAATAACGTTCCCCTATGCACCTTGGTTTCGGTGACTGTTGGCTCCCTTAATAAGTTTGTCAAACGGGCCCCTCATTTCCTTTACCTTGTCTGCTAACAGCTTAACGCGGGTCTCCGTTCTGGCACTCTTGATGCCATATGTAGCATTGAGGGCTCTCACACAGTTTCCGCCCTCACCGTTAGATGACGTTCCACCTCACGCTCACGGTATTACAGGACGTGCTACGTCCGCCGCTATGGTCGAAGGTGGCGCTGGTGAACACACTCAAGGTTCTCGTACAGCCAATAAACATAAATACCCACGAGAGCAGCAGCTTGTACAGCCGTCACTGTAGCTCAGTTGGTAAGAACACCGGATGCGACATTAGGAGGTCGTGGGTTCGGATCCCACCGGCGGCATGGTTGTTTTTTCTGCTGCTTTGTAATTTTCGTTAAACGTTTTTTTTTACGCTACATTATCCCACTGATAACCAAACACAATAAAAAAATAACGTTCCCCTATGCACCTTGGTTTCGGTGACTGTTGGCTCCCTTCATAAGTTTGCCAAACGGGCATCTCAATTCCTTTACCTTGTCTGCTAATAGCTTAACGCGGGTCTCCATTCTGGCAGTCTTGATGCCATAGGTAGCATAAGAGGGCTCTCACACAGTTTCCGCCCTCACCGTTAGATGACGTTCCACCTCACGCTCACGATATTACAGGACGTGCTACGTCCGCCGCTATGGTCGAGGGTGGCGCTGGTGAACTCTCTCAAGGTTCGCGTACACGGAATAACATAAATACCCATTAGATCAGCAGATTGGACCTCTGCCGCGATAGCTCGGTTGGTAAGAGCACCGGACGCGATATTCGGAGGTCGTGGGTTCGGATCCCACCGGCGGCATGTTTGTTTTTCTGCTGCTTTGTAAGCAATTTTCTTTAAGCGATTTATTTATTTAAGTAACATTATCCCACTGATAAGCACAACACAATAAAAACAATAACGTTCCCCTATGCACCTTGGTTTCGGTGACTGTTGGCTCCCTTCATAACTTTGCCAAACGGGCCCCTCAATTCCTTTACCTTGTCTGCTAATAGCTTAACGCGGGTCTCCGTTCTGGCAGTCTTGATGCCATCGGTAGCATAAGAGGGCTCTCACACAGTTTCCGCCCTCACCGTTAGATGACGTTCCACATCACGCTCGCGGTATTAGAGGACGTGCTACGTCCGCCGCTATGGTCGAGGGTTTTGCTGGTGAACATTCAAGTTTAGCGTACACCGAATAAACATAAATACCCACGAGAGCAGCAGCTTGTACAGCCATCGCTGTAGCTCAGTTGGTAAGAGCACCGGACGCGATATTCGGGGCTCGTGGGTTCGGATCCCACCGGTGGCATGGGGGTTTTTTCTGCTGCTCTGTAAGTAATTTTCTTTGTGTGATTTATTAATTTAAGTAACATTATCTCCTTGATAAGCGCAACACAATAAAAAAATAACGTTCCCCTATGCGCCTTGGTTTCGGAGACTTTTGGCTCCCTTCATAAGTTGGTCAAACGGGCCTCTCATTTCCTTTACCTTTTCTGCTAATAGCTTAACAAGGGTCTCGGTTCTGGCAGTCTTGATGCCATAGGTAGCATAAGAGGGCTCTCACACAGTTACCGCCCTCGCCGTTAGATGACATTCCACTTCACGCTCGTGGTATTAGAGGACGTGCTACGTCCGCCGCTATGGTCGAGGGTGGCGCTGGTGCACACACTCAAGGTTTTCGTACAGCCAATAAAGATAAATGCCCACGAGAGCAGCAGATTGGAAACCCGTCGCTGTAGCTCAGTTGGTAAGAGCACCAGACGCGATATTCGGAAGTCGTGGGTTTTTATCCCACTGGCGGCATAGTTGTTTTTTCTGCTGCTTTGTAATTTCCGTTTAGTGATTTATTAATTTAAGCTACATTATCCCGCTGATAACCACAACACAATAAACAAAATAACGTTCCCCTATGCACCTTGGTTTCGGTGACTTTTGGCTCCCTTCATAAGTTTGTCAAACGGGCCCCTCATTTCCTTTACCTTGCCGGCTGCTTTAGGCGGGTCTTCGTTCTGGCCGTCTTGATGCCATAGGTAGCATAAGAGGGCTCTCGCACAGTGTCCGCCCTCGACGTTAGATGAGATTCCACGTCACGCTCGCGGTAATAGAGGACGTGCTACGTCCGCCGCTACGGTCGAGGGTTTCGCTGGTGAACACACTCAAGGTTCTCGTACAGCCAATAAACATAAATACCCACGAGAGCAGCAGCTTGTACAGCCGTCACTGTAGCTCAGTTGGTAAGAGCACCGGATGCGACATTAGGAGGTCGTGGGTTCGGATCCCACCGGCGGCATGGTTGTTTTTTCTGCTGCTTTGTAATTTTTGTTAAACGTTTTTTTACGCTACATTATCCCACTGATAACCAAACACAATAAAAAATAAAGTTCCCCTATACACCTTGGTTTCGGTGACTGTTGGCTCCCTTCATAAGTTTGCCAAACGGGCACCTCAATTCCTTTACCTTGTCTGCTAATAGCTTAACGCGGGTCTCCGTTCTGGCAGTCTTGATGCCATAGGTAGCATAAGAGGGCTCTCACACAGTTTCCGCCCTCACCGTTAGATGACGTTCCACCTCATGCTCACGATATTACAGGACGTGCTACGTCCGCCGCTATGGTCGAGGGTGGCGCTGGTGAACTCTCTCAAGGTTCGCGTACACGGAATAACATAAATACCCATTAGAGCAGCAGATTGGACCGCTGCCGCGATAGCTCGGTTGATAAGAGCACCGGACGCGATATTCGGAAATCGTGGTTTCGGATCCCACCGGCGGCATGTTTGTTTTTCGGCTGCTTTGTAAGCAATTTTCTTTAAGCGATTTATTTATTTAAGTAACATTATCCCACTGATAAGCACAACACAATAAAAACAATAACGTTCCCCTATGCACCTTGGTTTCGGTGACTGTTGGCTCCCTTCATAACTTTGCCAAACGGGCCCCTCAATTCCTTTACCTTGTCTGCTAATAGCTTAACGCGGGTCTCCGTTCTGGCAGTATTGATGCCATCGGTAGCATAAGAGGGCTCTCACACAGTTTCCGCCCTCACCGTTAGATGACGTTCCACATCACGCTCCCGGTATTAGAGGACGTGCTACGTCCGCCGCTATGGTCGAGGGTTTTGCTGGTGAACACTCAAGTTTCGCGTACACCGATTAAACATAAATACCCACGAGAGCGGCATCTTGTACTGCCATCGCTGTAGCTCAGTTGGTAAGAGCACCGGACGCGATATTCGGGGGTCGTGGGTTCGGATCCCACCGGCGGCATGGTGGTTTTTTCTGCTGCTTTGTAAGTAATTTTCTTTGAGCGATTTATTAATTTAAGTAACATTATCTCACTGATAAGCACTACACAATAAAAAAATAACGTTCCCCTATGCACCTTTGTTTCGGAGACTTTTGGCTCCCTTCATAGGTTTGTCAAACGGGTCTCTCATTCCCTTTACCTTGTCTGCTTATAGTTTAACAAGGGTCTCGGTTTTGGTAGTCTTGATGCCATAGGTAGCATAAGAGGGCTCTCACACGGTTTCCGCCCTCGCCGTTAGATGACATTCCACCTCACGCTCACGGTATTGCAACGGATAGAAGAAGAGATGAATGAAGACTCTTGGAGGCGCGCGTGCTCTGGGATTCGGTGCTCTGTGCCTGATGCTCTGTGCGGGCCGCTTTGTGCTCTTGACCTGTGTGCTGTGCCCGGGCGTTCTCGCGTCGTTCCCGCCTGGACGACGTAACATCTTTGGTGGAGGTGCTGATTTTACGCTGCGCACACCACGCTGCTTCGTAGTACTCGTCAGGCCGGGACTACCACCATCGCTCCACCCGGCCGGTCAAGGAGCCCCACTACCCCCACTACCCCTCCTTTCGTCATCATGGCTCCACCTCGCGACCCCGGCACGTTTTCCGGCACAGATGGCTCCGACGTCGAAGTCTGGATTAACCTTTACGAGCGTGTCAGCAACTACAACAGGTGGGACCCTACGCTAATGCTCGCGAACGTCATCTTTTACCTCAATAGCACGGCGCGCGTATGGTACGAGACCCACGAGGAAGAGCTAACAAGTTGGGACACCTTTAAGGAAAGGTTGAAGACGCTATTCGGTAGACCTGATGACCGCCAGCTCGCTGCCAAGAAACAGCTGGCTACTCGAGCACAGTCTTCTACCGAGAGCTACGTGGCCTACATTCAGGACATCTTGGCGCTTTGTCACAAGGTCGACGCCGCAATGAGTGAGACCGTTAAAGTGGGCCACGTGCTCAAAGGCATTGCCGACGATGCGTTCCACTTGCTTGTTTGCAAAGACTGTACCTCAATTGACTCCATCATAAACGGGTGCCGTCGATTTGAGCAAGTCAAAGGCCGCCGCATTTCGCCGTCGTTTTCTCGCCTTCCCAACACGGCCGCGACATCTTCCTGTGAGGACCACCGATCACCATCCCGCACGCCCTCGGACGCCCCTGCCGTCACCGATTCAGTCACCCGGATCGTCCGATGTGATCTGGAGGCCCTCGCACCTGTGATATACCCGCCCTCCGTCCCTGATACAACCCTGCCCGCTGTGTCGCTGATTCAGGCCGTCGTGCGGCAGGAACTCGCTCATCTGAACCTCGCTCCAGCAGTGTGCGCCATCAGAAGCCCGGACACCCCCCAGCCCCCTCCCTGTGCTTTTCGTCGCACCTATTATTCTCTGCCCCGTTCCCGCAATCCCAATGACTGGCGCACGGCGGACGACCGTCCCATTTGCTTCCGGTGCTGTCGCATGGGCCACATCGCCCGTCATTGCCGTAGTCCATGGTCTTCAACGCCCCGCAACGTCTTCTCCTCCTTCTACAGTCCCGCCTCATCCCACAACTTCTCGACCCGTGCCCCGTCCGAACCGTCAGCACCAGCCGTACCTCCTCCACGCTGATTCTCCCGCTCTCCGTCCCCGCAGGGCCGCCGCTCTCGTTCCCCCCAGTCGCCTTCCGCAGCCGCTCCCAATTGGAAAACTAAGTGAAGCAGCTCCCGGAGGTGATGCTGCATCAACGACCCGGACTACAAATCCTCTCTCGACCACTCGACCTAATCTTCTGAACGTCACTATCGACTGTGTTCCTGTGCGCGCCCTGATTGACACCGGTGCTTATGTATCAGTGATGAGTGCTGCCCTCCGCCGTCGCCTCCGCAAAGTCCTAACACCTGCAACGTCCCGTGTGTGTGTCGCGGATGGTGGCATGCCTGCTGTGGACGGTATGTGTACCGCGCGCGTTACTATTGCCGGCCAGAGTATACCAGTTCAGTTCACCGTGCTGACCACCTGTGCCCATGACCTTATCCTCGGCTTAGATTTTTTGACTGACCATTCCGCCCTCATTGACTGCTCGGAGAGTGTTCCACACCTCGCCCTTCCAATGCTGGAATCATACCCACTTGATGTATCACTGCGACTATTCAGTACCGCATATGCTCGCCTGTCATCCCGAACAGCCTCTTTTGTTCCATTGACCCCATCTCATCCAGTTCCCGATGGCGATTATCTCGTTACTCCCAATCTTGACCTCCTCCTGACCCGTAACGTTGCGCTACCTCATACCATTGCCACCGTCCAAGCCAACGCCCTCTCTCTGCCTTTCCTCAACTTCGGCCTCACTTCTCAAGTGCTACCGTCCGGCATATGCGTCGCTACGCTATCCCCTCTCGCTCCTTGCCACGTGGCTACGTTGCCCGCTACCCCAGTTCCAGAAACCGCCGCACCGCGCCGGCAGTCTCTTCTGTCGACCGACACCTTCACAACCATGATGGCTACCGACCTCCATCCCGATCAAACTGCCAAGCTTCGTGCCCGTCTCGAATCTTTTTCGGATATTTTTGACGTGAACAACACCACGCTGGGTCAAACTCTCGCCGTCAGGCACCGCATTGAAACAGGCGATGCCCCTCCCATCCGCCGCCGCCCTTACCGGGTCTCTCACGCCGAGCGTCAAGTAATCAATGCGGAAGTTACTAAAATGCTAGAAAAAAGCATTATCGATCCCTCACACAGTCCCTGGGCCTCACCCGTCGTCCTTGTGAAGAAAAAGGATGGCTCATGGCGTTTTTGCATTGATTATCGCCACCTGAATAAGATCACTAAAAAGGACGTGTACCCCCTGCCGCGTATCGATGACGCGCTTGACTGCCTCCATGGTGCCAAATTCTTCTCGTCCATAGATCTTCCCTCCGGCTACTGACAAATTGCTGTAGATGAACAGGACCGTGAGAAAACCGCTTTTGTGACTCCTGATGGCCTTTATCAATTCAAAGTTATGCCTTTCGGATTATGCAACGCACCAGCCACATTTGAACGCATGATGGATGCTCTTTTGCAAGGCTTTAAGTGGTCCACCGGCCTGTGCTATCTCGATGACGTCATTGTCTTTTCGCCCTCGTTTTCCTCTCACCTCACTGACCTTTCTCAGATCCTTTCCCTCTTTCGTCATGCTGGCCTGCAGCTCAACTCGTCTAAGTGCCGTTTCGCGCGCCGTCAACTCGCCATCTTTGGTCATGTCGTCGACGACACGGGGGTGCACCATGACCCTGATAAGATCCGAGCCGTTAAAGACTTTCCTCAGCAACGTTCCTGTAACGACGTCCGCAGCTTCTTAGGGCTGTGCTCCTACTTTCGTCGATTTGTTGAAGGCTTCGCCGACATCGCCCGCCCCCTCACCGACCTCCTGAAAAAGGAAGCCACCTTCATCTGGGGACCCGACCAAGCACACGCGTTTTCCACCTTGATATTGAAGCTTACTACCACGCCAGTTCTGGCCCACTTCGATGTGACAGCTCCCACTGAAGTCCGCTCAGACGCCAGCGGCTATGGCATCGGCGCTATTCTCTCTCAGAGGCAATCCAAACAGCACCGTGTCATCGCCTACGCCAGCCGCCTCCTCTCCGCCCCGGAGCGCAATTACTCAATTACCGAACGTGAGTGCTTAGCCCTTGTCTGGGCGGTTGGGAAATTCCGCCCATATTTGTACGGCCGGCCTTTTACGTTTGTCACCGACCAGCATGCGCTCTGCTGGCTCTCATCACTGAAAGATCCTTCTGGCCGCCTAGGTCGCTGGGCTTTACACTTCCAAGACTACGACTATACCGTGGTATATAAGTCCGGTAGGCTACACACTGACGCTGACTGCCTCTCCCGATATCCCGTTGACTCGTCTGATCATTCTGGCAGTGACACCGCCGCTGACCTCTTCTCGCTCTCTGCTCTTACTCACCTTGGCGATGAGCAGCGACGAGATATCGAGCTCCGCTCTATTATTTCCCGCCTCAGAACCTCTCCATCTGACCCTGCCCTGCGCCGGTTTGTGCTTCATCATGACACACACTACCGCAGAAGCCTGAACCCGGCCGGCCCAGACCTACTGCTCGTTGTCCCGAAGCATCTGCGCAACGACGTCCTCCACGAGCTCCATGACCTCCCCACTGCTGGACATCTGGGTGTCTCGCGTACTTACGCCCGCGTACGTCGTCGCTTCTTTTGGCCCCGTCTCTTCCAGTCCGTCCGCCGCTATGTTCGTGCCTGCGACCAGTGCCAGCGCCGGAAACGTCCCGCCACGCTCTCCGCGGGTTTGCTCCAGACTGTTGATGTGCCCCCTGAACCATTCTATCGTGTTGGCTTGGATCTTTTGGGCCCGTTTCCGGAGTCCACCTCTGGAAACAAATGGATTGCCGTTGCGACAGATTATGCTACTCGCTATGCCATCACGCGCGCCCTCCCCACCAGTACGCCACCGACGTGGCCGATTTTCTTCTCTACGACCTCATCCTCCGTCATGGTGCACCCCGCCAACTTCTCACCGACCGCGGCCGTTGCTTTCTCTCTAAAGTTGTCGACGACATTCTCCGCTCCTGCTCAACAAAACATAAGCTGACCACCGCCTATCATCCCCAAACCAACGGTCTTACAGAGCGCCTCAACCGCAATCTCACGGATATGCTCGCCATGTACGTTTCCCCGGACCATCGGGACTGGGACATTGCCCTTCCATACGTGACCTTCGCTTACAATTCTTCTCGCCATGACACTGCCGGTTACTCCCCGTTCAATCTGTTGTACGGTCGTGAACCCCCATTACCTTTGGACACGCTGCTTCCGACATCTCCTTCCCCGCCTTCTGAATATGCCCACGACGCTATTGCCCGCGCCGACCACGCCCGCCAACTGGCTCGCTCCCGCCTACAAGCCTCGCAGGTTTCGCAGCAGGACTACTACGACCGCCGCCACCGCATGATAATTTTTCCCCTGGAGCCCTCGTCTTGCTTTGGTCGCCCACACGCCCTGTCGGGCTTTGCGAAAAACTAATGTCCCGCTATGTTGGCCCATACCGTGTGCTCCGCCAGGTCACCGCCGTCTCCTACGAGATTGCCCCGGCCTTTCCGGAGACCACCTCCGGTGCATCTCAGAGTGACGTTGTCCACGTCTCTCGCCTCAAGCCCTACGTGTCGCAATCCCTTGCCCCGCCCTAATTTCGACCGAGACGGTGTTTTTTTTGCGACCGGGGGCCATGCAACGGATAGAAGAAGAGATGAATGAAGACTCTTGGAGGCGCGCGTGCTCTGTGATTCGGTGCTCTGTGCCTGGTGCTCTGTGCGGGCCGCCTTGTGCTATTGACCTGTGTGCTGTGCCCGGGCGTTCTCGCGTCGTTCCCGCTTGGACCACGTAACAGTATTACAGGACGTGCGACGTCCGCCGCTATGGTCGAGGGTAGCGCTGGTGAACACTCTCAAGGTTCGCGCACACCCAACAAACATAAATACCCACGAGAGCAGCAGATAGGACAGATGTTGCAGTAGCTCCATTGGTAAGAGCACCGGACGCGATATTCGGAGGTCGTGGGTTCGGATCTCACCGGCGGCATGTTTGTTTTTCTGCTGCTTTGTAAGCAAATTTCTTAAGCGAGTTATTTATTTAAGTAACATTAACCCACTGATTAGCACAACACAATAAAACAATAACGTTCCCCTATGCACCTTGGCCTCGGTGACTGTTGGCTCCCTTCATAACTTTGTCAAACGGGCCCCTCATTTCCTTTATCTTGTCTACTAATAGCTTAACGAGGGTCTCGGTTCTGGCAGTCTTGATGCCATAGGTAGCATAAGAGGGCTCTCACAGTTTCCGCCCTCGCCGCTAGATGACGTTCCACGTCACGCTCGCGGTATTAGAGATCGTGCTACGTCCGTCGCTATGCTCGAAGGTGGCACTGGTGAACACTCTCAAGTTTAGCGTACACCGACTAAACATAAATACCAACGAGAGCAGCAGATTAGACAGCCGTCGCTGTAGCTCAGTTGGTAGAGCACCGGACGCGATATTCGGAGGTCGTGGGTTTGGGTCCCGCTGGCGGCATGGTTGTTTTTTCTGCTGCTTTGTAATATTCGTTAAGCTATTTATTAATTTAAGCTACATTATCCCACTGATAACCACAACACAATAAAAAATAACGTTCCCCTATGCACCTTGGTATCGGTGACTGTTGGCTCCATTCATAAGTTTGTCAAACAAGCCACTCATTTCCTTTACCTTGTCTGCTAATAGCTTAACGCGGGTCTCCGTTCTGGCAGTCTTGATGCCATAGGTAGCATAAGAGGGCTATCACACAGTTTCCACCCTCGCCGTTAGATAACGTTGCACTTCATGCTCGCGGTATTAGAGGGCGTGCTACGTCCGCCGCTTTGGTCGAGGGTGTCGCTGGTGAACACTCAAGTTTCGCGTACACCGAATAAACATAAATACCCACGAGAGCAGCAGCTTGTACAGCCATCACTGTAGCTCAGTTGGTAAGAGCACCGGATGCGATATTAGGAGGTCGTGGGTTTGGATCCCACCGGCGACATGATTGTTTTTTCTGCTGCTTTGTAAGTAATTTTTTAAAGCGATTTATTAATTTAAGTAACATTATCCTACGGATTAGCACAACTCATTAAGAAAAAATAACGTTCCCCTATGCGCCTTGGTTTCAGAGACTGTTGGCTCCCTTCATAAGTTTGTCAAACGGGCCTCTCATTTCCTTTTACTTTACTTGTCTGCTAAAAGCTTAACAAGGGTCTCGGATCTGGCAGCCTTGATGCCATAGGTAGTATAAGAGGGCTCTCACAAAGTTTCCGCCATCGCCGTTAGATGACGTTCCACGTCATGCTCGCGGTATTACAGGACGTGCTACGTGTGCCGCAATGGTCGAGGGTGGCGCTTGTGAGCACTCTCAAGGTTCGCGTACACCCAACAAACAAATACTCACGAGAGCAGCAGATTGGACAGATGTTCCAGCAGTTCCATTGGCAAGAGCGCCCGACGCGATATTCGGAGGTCGTGGGTTTGGATCCCACCGGCGGCATGTTTGTTTTTCTGCTGCTTTGTAAGCAATTTTCTTTAAGCGATTTATTTATTTAAGTAACATTATCCCACTGATAAGCACAACTCATTAAGAAAAATAACGTTCCCCTATGCACCTTGGTTTCGGAGACTGTTGGCTCCCTTCATAAGTTTTTCAAACAGGCCTCTAATTTCCTTTACCTTCTCAGCTAATAGCTTAACAAGGGTCTCGGTTCTGGCAGTCTTGATGCCATAGGTAGCATAAGAGGGCTCTCGCACAGTGTCCGCCCTCGCCGTTAGATGACGTTCCACGTCACGCTCGCGGTAATAGAGGACGTGCTCTGTCCGCCGCTATGGTCGAGGATGGTGCTGGTGAACTCTCTCAAGGTTCGCGTACACCCAAAAAACATAAATACCCATTAGAGCAGCAGATTACACCGCCGTCGCGATAGCTCTGTTGGTAAGAGCACCGGACGCGATGTTCGGAGGTCGTGGGTTCGGATCCCACCGGCGGCATGTTTGTTTTTCTGCTGCTTTGTAAGCAATTTTCTTTAAGCGATTTATTTATTTAAGTAACATTATCCCACTGATAAGCACAACACAATAAAAACAATAACGTTGCCCTATGCATTTTGGTTTCGGTGACTGTTGGCTCCCTTCATAACTTTGTCAAACGGGCCCCTCATTTCCTTTACCTTGTCTGCTAATAGCTTAACGAGGGTCTCGGTTCCGGCAGTCTTGATGCCATAGGTAGCATAAGAGGGCTCTCACACTGTTTCCGCCCCCGCCGTTAGATGACGTTCCACGTCACGCTCGCGGTAATAGAGGACGTGCTACGTCCGCCGCTATGGTCGAAGGTGGCGCTGCATTCGGCATTTGCATTCGGCAGTAGCAGCAGTTGCACATCTCCGACGCTTGTCTTGGAAGGCGCTTGACGCTTTTCTACCACTTCGCAGTTTTACGGCTGGGCCTCCGTTCAAGTTCAACCTTTGGCGCATGGCTCCTCTGCGGCTGCGCTGCATCTGAAGAATTTCCTGCTGACAACGACGCACGGTTTCGAAGATTGCGGACCGTATCTCCTCGTATCATCCGGGAAACCTAGCCTGCTCCCATTGGCCCCAGCAACCACGTTCGAACTACCGAGGTTTCTTCGGCGATACTGGGAATCATTGCTCCGCATTTGCATTTGGCAGTACAGCAGTTGCACATCGCCGACGCTTGTCTTGGAAGGCGCTTGACGCTTTTCTACCACTTCGCAGTTTTACGGCTGGGCCTCCGTTCAAGTTCAACCTTTGGCGCATGGCTCCTCTGCGGCTGCGCTGCATCTGAAGAATTTCCTGCTGACAACGACGCACGGTTTCGAAGATTGCGGACCGTATCTCCTCGTATCATCCGGGAAACCTAGCCTGCTCCCATTGGCCCCAGCAACCATGTTCGAACTACCGAGGTTTCTTCGGCGATACTGGGAATCATTGCTCCGCATTTGCATTCGGCAGTAGCAGCAGTTGCACATCGCCGACGCTTGTCTTGGAAGGCGCTTGACGCTTTTCTACCACTTCGCAGTTTTACGGCTGGGCCTCCGTTCAAGTTCAACTTTGGCGCATGGCTCCACTGCGGCTGCGCTGCATCTGAAGAATTTCCTGCTGACAACGACGCACGGTTTCGAAGATTGCGGACCGTATCTCCTCGTATCATCCGGGAAACCTAGCCTGCTCCCATTGGCCCCAGCAACCACGTTCGAACTACCGAGGTTTCTTCGGCGATACTGGGAATCATTGCTCCGCATTTGCATTCGGCAGTAGCAGCAGTTGCACATCGCCGACGCTTGTCTTGGAAGGCGCTTGACGCTTTTCTTCCACTTCGCAGTTTTACGGCTGGGCCTCCATTCAAGTTCAACCTTTGGCGCATGGCTCCACTGCGGCTGCGCTGTATCTGAAGAATTTCCTGCTGACAACGACGCACGGTTTCGAAAATTGCGGACCGTATCTCCTCGTATCATCCGGGAAACCTAGCCTGCTCCCATTGGCCCCAGCAACCACGTTCGAACTACCGAGGTTTCTTCGGCGATACTGGGAATCATTGCTCCGCATTTGCATTCGGCAGTAGCAGCAGTTGCACATCGCCGACGCTTGTCTTGAAAGGCGCTTGACGCTTTTCTACCACTTCGCAGGTTGGTGTCTTTGCTTCCTTTATTTTTTTTTCTATTGCATCGTCTGCTGCTGCTGCTGCTGCTGCCGGGTGCTGTTGCTTAGTGATAGCCATGCCTAATCACACGGCTCAAGAAGAGCCTGACCCTTGTCTTTCCTGCCATGCTGTTGTAACCTGTGTAGCGTGCGAATTCAACTACCATGTTGGAAAAGCATGTTCAGGTCTAACAGCCAGAAGCTACAATAGCAAAAAGGCCGATAGCAGCATTGCGCAGTAGAAATGTCGGACATGTGTAGTGGCGTCAGAGCGCACTTCTCGACCGTCCAGCGTTCAATGTCGCTCACGTGGCTCCTCCTCTACGCATAGCTGTTCAAATAACGAACAGCAGCAGCTCTCTCAACAGGCAATAATGGGCATCGTGACAGATATGCAAAAAAAGCTATGCCTTCTGATGCCTTTAGTTGAGGCGATGAATGCACTTCCCGAGTTAAAGCAAATAGTGACTGATGTACAAGTGTCTGTCCAACACATGTCGGATAAGTATGATGAAGTGCTACAGCGCCTAACCAAGCAGGACCGTGAACTAACAGACATTAAGGAGCGTATTACAGCAGTGGAAGACTCCGTCAGTGCGAAGGAGATTTCTGATTTAAAGGATCAAGTTAACGAACTTGAACAGTATGGTAGACGGCAGAATCTCGAGATTCATGGGGTCAAATGGGAAGAAAATGAAAACCTTTTACCTAAAATCAATGAGTTGGCTGCTTCCCTTGGCCTTCGTTCGCTTGCTGAAGGCGACATTGATGGCATTCACCGTCTTTTCACAAGAAAAGGTCGAAAGGCTCCCATTCTAGTGCGGTTCGTTTCTCGAAAAACAAAAGAGAACTGGAAGAGCAAGAATAAGCAACTGGTTGACAGTGAATCAGAAGTCCGCTTCTACGATAACCTTACCAGTCGAAACAAGCATCTTTTGTGGCTGGCACGCACAAGGGCACAGCAGATGGGTTACTGCTTCACGTGGCAAAAGAATGGAAAGGTGATGGTCCGCAAGGGCCCAGGTGAACCAATTCTGCGGATTTCGTGTGAGGCAGATCTGTGTAATATCAAGGAAACTAAGCAGGCTGAAAGTGATGATTCTGAGGCGTGAGCGTCCATCAACTTAGTTTTTTTTTCTGTGTTTCTTTATCTTTTCTAGCAGTATGGATTACGAAGCATCTTCACAAAACCGCAGTTACTACGCGATACATGAATTTAACGAGACAGTAATGGGATTACCTTCTCATTCAAATAAGCCTCTTTCTATGTTTTGTTTAAACTCACAAAGTCTTCGAAACAAAGGAGATGCCGTTGGCGCTTATCTGAACTTACTTCACCATAAATTTGATGTTCTAGCATTTACAGAAACCTGGTTCACTGATTCCTCTGACGTTGCTCAATTTGAAGACTATTCTCATGTGTCTTTGTTCAGAGACAACAAAAAAGGGGGCGGTGTCTCTCTGTATTTTCGTGATGGCGTATCACACGCCTCCCTAGAGTCGTTTTCCGTTGTTGATTGTGATTTTGAGGTACTTGTTGCCGAATCTTGTGGTATTATTATAATTCTTGTTTATAGACCCCCGTCTGGTAAAGTTGAACGCTTTTTTTCCTACCTTGACAGTGTACTTCACTCGTTTACAGTACATAGCCAATCTGTTGTCGTGCTGGGTGATTTTAACATAGATATATTGACTGAGAATACAGTTTCTAAGAGTTTTATTGGTATGATGTCTTCCTACAGCTGTGAAAATGTTATAAACCTGCCAACAAGAATTACCACAAGTACCAGAACTGCTCTCGATTTATGTTTCACTGATTTCTTACCAAATGATGTACAGTCGGGTGTGATGGCCTGCGATGTTAGCGACCATCTTCCATTTTTTGTCTTTTTGCCCCATTCGAGGAAAACTTTTTCTAATAGCACAGCTAACACTTTCTATCGGAAAGTTAATGACGAAACTATATATTGCTTTCGACGCATGATTTCAGAGGTGGACTGGTCACTCGTTTTTAATGAAGAAGATCCTAGTCGCTGTTACGATGTCTTTGAAAAAAAATTTCAAGATGCTTATTATGAAGCCTTTCCTCTAGTCCGCCGCTCTAGGTACAAAAAGTCTAAGAAACCGTGGGTTACGAAAGAGCTGTACAAAAGAATAAGGCAAAAACACAATCTCTTTGCTGATTTTTTGAAGCACAAGGACATCAATATACTAAACTTGCATAAAGCTGTAAGGAATAAGCTCAACACTGATCTAAAACCGCAAAACAGGAATATTACGCAAAAGCGTTCGCTAATAAACTTGCCCCTAATCAGATATGGAGGTCATACAACAATTTAGTATCAAAACGAACCGAGCCAACTCCAGTAGAGATTGTGGTAGATGGCGTTCCACTCAGAGGTCGTCCCTTATCAGACATGTTTAACGAACACTTCCTGACGGTTGGTGACAATCAGTCTGCGCAAACAACATGCACTGATCCAATGTCATATCTTAAAGGCATACCAAAGCCTTAGATATTTCTTTCCCCAACAACTACAGCCGAAATCTCTTCGTATATAATACGTCTAAAAAATAACTGCTCCGTTGGAGCTGATAACATCAAGGGTGAGGTAGTAAAAGCCGTATCTGATATTATCGCACCTTTGTTGTCCCATATATGCAACCAAATGCTCAAAGAAGGCAGGTTTCCAGATAAATTAAAGATGGCAAGAGTTTGTGTGGTACATAAGACAGGAAGCTATAATGATCCTAACAATTATCGCCCAATATCCGTTTTACCGGTCTTCTCAAAAATTGCTGAACAAGTCATCAATACCCGCCTTACTTCGTACTTCATTAAGATCGGAGCTATTGCGAAAGAACAATATGGCTTTCAGAAAGGGAAATCTACGGAAAACGCTTTACTTCACATAAAGGATAAAATAATTAACAATATAGAAAACAGAATTTTTACACTTGGACTATTCTTAGACTTTAGAAAAGCCTTCGACTCGGTCTGTCACAAAATTTTACTGCGCAAATTACAATTCTATGGGATACGAGGTTCCGCACTTAATCTTATTCAGAGCTACTTATCATCCAGAGTACAATTCACAATGATTAACGACATACCTTCAAGCCACGGCCTTATACACACTGGTGTGCCACAGGGCTCAATACTGGGTCCTATTCTATTCCTAGTTCACATAAATGACATTGTTAATATTCTTCCTTCCTCCGAAACAGTTTTATACGCTGACGACACAAATATTTTCTTTCATGACGCGAGTTTACAAGCAATAGAATGTAGAGCTAATCTCTGGCTAGAAAACCTTACATTATGGTTGAGGGCCAACAGGTTAGAACTAAACATCACGAAGACGAAGTATGTAATATTCAGAGCTAAAAATAAAGTCATAGATAATGAGCCAATCATATTATACAATTCGAATATTTTACAACGAGTACAGTCAATAAAATTTCTTGGAGTTATATTTAATGAACACCTGTTGTGGACTGACCATATTAATCAAGTAAGAAAAAAAATTTCGCGATCAGTGGGCCTTCTAAATAAATTTAGACTTCTATTGCCAGTATGGCTCAAAAAGCAACTTTATTTCAGTTTAATTCATTCACATCTTCACTATTGCTTACTGATATGGGGAGACTCAACACAGACTAATTTAAATGCTTTGTTTTTACTACAGAAAAAGGCCATACGAGCAATTGCTAATCTAGGCTACTTGGATAGCACTAACTCGTGGTGGAACAGCTTGGGGTTACTGACAATTTTCCAATTAAAAACTCTTCGGCTAGCACTTGAAACATATAACAGATTTCATCTTGAAACTAATTTTTGTGCAACACCAGAACTACCGCAAAACCCATATCCCCTTCGACACATGACAATAAGAGCACCAAAATCAAGAACAAATTACGGATTCCAAACGATTAGATATCAGATGACTACCTTTTTGAATGAAAACAGAAATTTTCATGACCTCCTCCATCAATGCAGAACTCAAAAAATATACAAGAGAAACGTGATTGCACTGTTGACTTCATGACTAACCGGTACATCCTGTGACATATTATAAATTGATAACAGTCAACATGATTGTATATATATTTTTTTTCCTTTTTATAATTCCCTGTAACCCAACAGCACGCATCTTAACAACTTCGAAGATACCTTAACATTGTTGTACAGTTTTTCCTTTGTTTTTCTTTTAACATGCCAGCAAGTGTAATGGCGACCGCTACATTTATTGTATTTGTTTATTTTGTGTGTGTATGTGCCGAGTGCAGTTTGCTTACCCCCAGGGAGGAAGGCCCTCGTCAGGCACCACGCCTTTTGGCCTCCTTCCTGAAGTGTATGAAACACACTTCAAATAAATACTTTTCAAACTTTTCAAAGTTTTCAAACACACTCAAGATTCTTGTACACCGAATAAACATAAATAGCCACGAGAGCAGCAGATTGGACAGATGTTGCAGTAGCTCCATTGGTAAGAGCACCGGACGCGATATTCGGAGGTCGTGGGTTCGGATCTCACCGGCGGCATGTTTGTTTTTCTGCTGCTTTGTAAGCAAATTTCTTTAAGCGAGTTATTTATTTAAGTAACATTATCCCACTGATAACCACAACGGAATAAAAAAATAACGTTCCCCTATGAACCTTGGTTTCGGTGACTATTGGCTCCCTTCATAAGTTTGTCAAACGGGCTCCTCATTTCCTTTACCTTGTCTGCTAATAGCTTAACAAGGGTCTTGGTTCTGGCAGTCTTGATGCCATAGGTAGCATAAGAGGACTCTCACAGGGTTTCCGCCATCGCCTTTAGATGACGTTCCACGTCACGCTCGCGGTATTACAGGACGTGCTACGTGCGCCGTAATGGTCGAGGGTGGCGCTGGTGAACTCTCAAGTTTCGCGTACACCGAATAAACATAAATAGCCACGAGAGCAGCAGATAGGACAGCCGTCGCTGTAGCTTAGTTGATAAGAGCACCAGACGCGATATTCGGAGCTCGTCGGTTTGGATCCACCGGTGGCATGATTGTTTTTTCTGCTGCTTTGTAAGTAATTTTTTAAAGCGATTTATTAATTTAAGTAACATTATACCACTGATAAGCACAACTCATTAAGAAAAAATAACGTTCCCCTATGCACCTTGCTTTCGGAGACTGTTGGCTCCCTTCATAAGTTTGTCAAACGGGCCCCTCATTTCTTTTTCCTTGTCTGCTAATAGCTTAACGCGGGTCTCCGTTCTGGCAGTCTTGATGCCATAGGTAGCATAACAGGGCTATCACACAGTTTCCGCCCTCGCCGTTAGATGACGTTCCACGTCACGCTCGCGGTATTAGAGGACGTGCTACGTCCGCCACTATGGTCGAGGTTATCGCTGGTGAACACTTTCAAGTTTCGCGTACACCGAATAAAGTTAAATACCCACGAGAGCAGCAGCTTGTACAGCCATCGCTGTAGCTCAGTTGGTAAGAGCACCAGACGCGATATTCGGAGCTCCTCGGTTTGGATCCCACCGGCGGCATGGCTGTGTTTTCTGCTGCTTTGTAATTTTCGGTAAACTTTTTTTTGCTTTACGCTACATTATCCCACTGATAACCACAACACAATAAAAAAATAACGTTCCCCTATGCACCTTGGTTTCGGTGACTGTTGGCTCCCTTAATAAGTTTGTCAAACGGGCCCCTCATTTGCTTTACCTTGTCTGCTAACAGCTTAACGCGGGTCTCCGTTCTGGCACTCTTGATGCCATAGGTAGCATAAGAGGGCTCTCAAACAGTTTCCGCCCTCACCGTTAGATGACGTTCCACATCACGCTCACGGTATTACAGGACGTGCTACGTCCGCCGCTATGGTCGAGGGTGGCGCTGGTGAACCCTCTCAAGGTTCGCGTACACCCAAAAACATAAATACCCATTTGAGCAGCAGCTTGTACAGCCATCGCGATAGCTCACTTGGTAAGAGCACCGGACGCGATATTTGGAGGTCGTGGGTTCGGATCCCACCGGCGCCATGTTTGTTTTTCTTCTGCTTTGTAAGCAATTTTCTTTAAGCGATTTATTTATTTAAGTAACATTATCCCACTGATTAGCACAACCCAATAAAAACAATAACGTTCCCCAATGCACCTTCGTCTCGGTGACTGTTGGCTCCCTTCATAACTTTGTCAAACGGGCCCCTCATTTCCTTTATCTTGCCTGCCAATAGCTTAACGAGGGTCTCGGTTCTGGCAGTGTTGATGCCATAGGTAGCATTAGAGGGCTCTCACACAGTTTCCACCCTCGCCGTTAGATGACGTTCCACGTCACGCTCGCGGTAATAGATGACGTGCTACGTCCGCCGCTATGGTCGAAGGTGGCGCTGGTGAACACAATCAAGGTTCTCGTACAGCCAATAAACATAAATATCCACGAGAGCAGCAGATTGGACAGCCATCGCTGTAGCTCAGTTGGTTAGAGCACCAGACGCGATTTTCGGAGCTCGTGGGTTTGGATCCCACCGGCGGCATGGTTGTTTTTTCTGCTGCTTTGTAATTTTCGTTAAACGATTATTTATTTTACGCTACATTATCCCACTGATAACCAAACACAATAAAAAAATAACGTTCCCCTATGCACCTTGGTTTCGGTGACTGTTGGCTCCCTTCATAAGTTTGCCAAACGGGCACCTCAATTCCTTTACCTTGTCTACTAATAGCTAAACGCGGGTCTCCGTTCTGGCAGTCTTGATGCCATAGGTAGCATAAGAGGGCTCTCACACAGTTTCCGCTCTCACCGTTAGATGACGTTCCACCTCACGCTCACGGTATTACAGGACGTGCTACGTCCGCCGCTATGGTCGAGGGTGGCGCTGGTGAACTCTCTCAACTTTCGCGTACACACAAAAAACATAAATACCCATTAGAGCAGCAGCTTGTACTGCCATCGCGATAGCTCAGTTGGTAAGAGCACATGACGCGATATTAGGAGGTCGTGGGTTCGGATCTCAGCGGCGGCATGTTTGTTTTTCTGCTGCTTTGTAAGCAAATTTCTTTAAGCGAGTTATTTATTTAAGTAACATTATCCCACTGATTAGCACAACACAATAAAACATTAAGGTTCCCTATGCACCTTGGTCTCGGTGACTGTTGGCTCCCTTCATAACTTTGTCAAACGGGCCCCTCATTTCCTTTATCTTGTCTGCTAATAGCTTAACGAGGGTCTCGGTTCTGGCAGTCTTGATGCCATAGGTAGCATAAGAGGGCTCTCACACAGTTTCCGCCCTCGCCGCTAGATGACGTTCTACGTCACGCTCGCGGTATTAGAGAACGTGCTACGTCCGTCGCTATGCTCGAAGGTGGCGCTGGTGAACACTCTCAAGTTAGCGTACACCGAATAAACATAAATACCCACGAGAGCAGCAGATTAGACAGCCGTCGCTGTAGCTCAGTTGGTAGAGCACCGGACGCGATATTCGGAAGTCGTGGGTTTTGATCCCACCGGCGGCATGGTTGTTTTTTCTGCTGCTTTGTAATTTTCGTTTAGCGATTGATTAATTTAACCTACCTTATCCCACTGAAAACCAAAACACAAGAAAAAAAAATAACGTTCCCCTATGCACCTTGGTTTCGGTGACTGTTGGCTCCCTTCATAAGTTTGTCAAACGGGCCCCTCATTTCCTTTACCTTGCCAGCTAATAGCTTTATGCGGGTCTCCGTTCTGGCAGTCTTGATGCCATAGGTAGCATAAGAGGGCTCTCACACAGTTTCCACCCTCGCCGTTACATGACGATCCACATCACGCTCGCGGTATTAGAGGACGTGCTACGTCCGCCGCTATGGCCGAGGGTTTCGCTAGTGAACACACTCAAGTTTCGCGTACACCGAATAAACATAAATACCCACGATAGCAGCAGCTTGTACAGCCATTGCAGTAGCTCAGTTGGTAAGAGCACCGGATGTGATATTCGGAGGTCGTGGGTTCGGATCCCACCGGCGGGGTGATTGTTTTTTCTGCTGCTTTGTAAGTAATTTTTAAGCGATTTATTAATTTAAGTAACATTATCGCACTGATAAGCACAACTCATTAAGAAAAAATAACGTTCCCCTATGCACCTTGGTTTCGGAGACTGTTGGCTCCCTTCATAAGTTTGTCAAACGGGCCTCTCATTTCCTTTAACTTGTCTGCTAATAGCTTAACAAGGGTCTCGGTTCTGGCAGTCTTGATGCCATACGTAGCTTAAGAGGGCTCTCACACAGTTTCCGCTCTCACCGTTAGATGACGTTCCACCTCACGCTCACGGTATTACAGGACGTGCTACGTCCGCCGCTATGGTCTAGGGTGACGCTGGTGAACTCTATCATGGTTCGCGTACACACAAAAACAAAAATACCCATTAGAGCAGCAGCTTGTACAGCCATCGCGATAGCTCAGTTGGTAAGAGCACCGGACGCGATATTCGGAGGTCGTGGGTTCGGATCTCACCGGCGGCATGTTTTGTTTTTCTGCTGCTTTGTAAGCAAATTTATTTAAGCGAGTTATTTATTTAAGTAACATTATCCCACTGATTAGCACAACACAATAAAAGAATAGCGTTCCCTATGCACCTTGGTCTCGGTGACTGTTGGCTCCCTTCATAACTTTGTCAAACGGGCCTGTGGAGTTCGCTGACCATTCCGCGAACTCGTTGGTCTTGTATTCGCAAGGAAGGCCGCTCCGGAAGTCCCCAACAAAGGGGCCCGTCCCATCCCTGCCTCCCCTTTGTGCAGCGGACGTCCTCGTTTACGCCGCGCCGTCACGGGGATGACCCGCCGGGAAAAACGCGAACCAAGTACAGCTGACGACATGTGGTTGTTAAGGGGTTGACGAGGTTTCGGGGGCGCACGAGATACGGCTGAGTATTAGCCGAGTGACCGGAAACCCACTATTCCTGTAACGACTGTCTACTTCCCTTAACGACTGTGTTCTCTTTGTTGCTGTCAACAACCTGAGTCATCGCCTCGTCGGCACATGTTTCTAGCGTCTGTGGTGCCGTGGGCAGCGTGGGGAACGGAAGTCGCATTTGTGTTGTTTGTCTATTTGATTGCAACCTCTCCTTTCCCAAATGTTTAATCAGTACTTTTTCCCCAATCTCTGATCAGTGGGTGGACCTTGTTTTCCTTTCCCTAACCACTGATTGGCGAGATGGGTCGTTTGTTATCTTATTGGTTGCTGTCCCCGCTAAGGGCGGAGACAGAGGGTTTAAAACCAAGCGCTCTGGGTTGAGCGGAGGCCGAATTCGTCTGATCCACGATTTAGTCATGTAAATAATTTTCTCCTTGCTTTGTTTCTTCTCGTTTTTTTACCTATGTTGTAAATAAATAGTTAACCTTCTCCTTTCCTTGAGTAATGTGAATGTTTGCGAGTAGAACCACCGGGTCATTAAGAAACCCCCATTTCATCATCAAGTAGTTTCCTCTCATCGCCACCTGAAGGGGGAAACTCAACTGGCGCAGTCGACACAGGATCGCAACTTCTTTCTACTCAAGGCATTGGACGGAAGGTGAGAAGAACAAGTCGGTGGACAAGCTGTTCGTCCTAAAGGAGAAAACGGGAAGCTGCGTCGAAAGACGACGTCGAGAGCTTCAGGTCACGGGTCGAGTTCGAGAGGACGTCGGAGGCTCAAGTCAGCGAGGAGCGGAAGGAGCCGGGCAACGACAAGCCATCGGGGGTCGAGTCAGCGAGCAGCTGAAAAGAACCCAGCGTCCACATCGAAAAGGTTGAGAACCAAGCGACCAAGTCAAGCGAGGTCCGAGGCAGTGAGCTGCTGAGGGACCAGGATCAACTCGTGGGCGTCTATACCTTCCCGGGAGCCCGCTGTCATCACGCTGAGATTGACAGCGCTGCGGTCGTCGGAGCATCGAGAGAGGTAGGACACCTGTTTGCTTTCTCCGAAACTGCCATGTCTGTGTAGTAGCCGTTCGCTATAGGGTAGCACTATAATGACTGATGCAGAGATGGATGCCGCGAAGGGGAATGGTCTAGAGCCTGTTGAGCAACTCGTGTCATCAGAGTCGGTGCTAACGACAGAACGGGCACTGGGAAATATGACGCAAGCTTTGCTAATGGAAAAAGAGCAGAAGGTTCAAGTGTTCGAAATTGAAAAATTGAAGCTTCAAATTGAACTGGAAAAAATAAAATTGACGCAAAGGCAGCTTCCACCGCAACTGGATGCGCAGCATGGACAGCGGTCAGGTCCAAAGTTGGGCGAGTACGCAAAAGAACTGAGGGCGGTGCTGGCTCCTATGCCAGAAAAAGACCCATTAGTGTCCGCATGGTTCAGAAGTGTAGACACAATGATAGAGACCCTTAAGATTCCTAAAAAAAGTTGCGGGGCTATCCTATTGCCATTTCTGACTGAGAAAATGAGGGCATTTGTGGCTAGCGAGTCCAACGGAACGGTAATGCCATACGAGGAGCTTAAGGAAAGGGTTCTAAAAGAGCTCAAAATGACTCCGAATGAGTACAAACGATTGTTCATGGCGGTACGTAAGGAGCAAGGTGACTCGTGGCATCAGGTAGCGACCAAGCTCGAGACAATGTTCATGTACTATGTGAATAGCCGAGAGGTTGAAAGTCAGGAGGATTTGAAAGACTTAATGATAGCAGATCGTTTCAAACAAGTGCTGCCAGACGAAGTGAGGACATATGTCATGCAAAATGAGAACCGGAACTGGCTTACGGCCGATGAGATTGCCGGATTAGCGGAGACGTTCGAGGAAAGTCGACGGGTAGGCAGACCGAGGGAGCGGTTCGAAGGTGTTAAACCACCACATCAAGGTGGGGAGAAACGGGAAAGACAGACGCCAATCCTAAGCCCTAACTCCGGAGGTAAAAATCGACACGCAGGGCCGAAGTGCTTTCGCTGCAAGAAATATGGGCACATCTCTATTCACTGCCCAAGTGCACAGCAAAGACAGGACGCAACAGAGTCTAAGAAGGACGCGAGCAAGCTAGTAGCACGAGCTCAAATGTTGGTTCCTGATAAGCTAGAATCCGAACGGGAGAGGACGGCTAAACTTGAGCAATTGAGTAAATCTCACTCTCTTACCAGGGTAAGGTTACAAATCGGAGATAACCAGGCAGAAGCTTGTGCAGATTCAGGGGCGGAGATAACAGTGTTAAGGGCAGAGACGGTGCCTCTATCGTGTCGAAATGACTGTTCCGGTAAAATAAAACTGAGGGGTGCTTTTGGACAGATCGTGGAGGCAGACTTAATATATGTGCCTATGTCTTTAGTACCGAAAGAAGAAACAGTCAATCAGCAGTTGCCAATACTATGTGCAGTCACCGCAGAACTAGCCGAAGGTGTAGGTGCGTTGCTCACACCCGAAACGCATGCAATGCTAGAAGGGATGGAAAAGCAGCAGGTGGCAGTGGCTGAAGAGAGAGCTGTTCTTGAACGAGAGGTAAACACGGCACATGGATTGGAAGAGGACAAAACAGAGATTACACTCGAGTTCGAGGAAAACGAGAATGCGGAGCCAATAGTTGTGCCAGCTTTTGCAGTAGGTCAGGAAGAAGTAGTGGCAGAAACTACGTCGAGGGTTCGATACTTCAAACTGGAGCAGCGAGACGATCTATCGTTGAGAGAAGCGTGGAGACAGGCAAGAGAAGGTAGTCATGGGATGGTAGTGCAGGAGGAGATGCTTTTCCATGAAGAAAAGATTGATGGAAGGTTATACAAACAGCTAGTGCTGCCAGAACCGCGAAGACGTGAAGTGCTCGAACTGGCGCACGACAGACCGAGTGGAGGGCATTTTTCAGAAAAGAAAACCAAGCAAAGGCTTAGAAGTGCGTTTTTTTGGCCAACGATGGTAATTGACGTGAAGGAGCACTGCCGCAGCTGCCATACGTGCCAAGTGTTTTCACGTACGACTGTTCGAGATCGAGTGCCGATAACACCGCTAACTAGACCAGAGACACCTTTTCAGGTAGTGTTCCTCGATTGTATAGGACCACTTGAGCCCGGGTCAGCACGGGGACACCGCTATGCGCTGAGCGTCGTTGATTTGTGTACGAGATGGGCAGAAGTGATACCACTCAAAAATCTGACAGCCAAGGCTACATGCCAGGCACTAATAGAGGTTTTCACTAGGTATGGGACTCCTGAACTTATTTGCTGTGACCAAGGAACCAACTTTGTGTCCAAACTAACTCAAGAATTCATGCAGAGGCTGGGGGTGCAGATGCGGTTTTCCACTCCGGAACACCCTCACAGTAACGGGATTGTGGAAAGGTGGAACGGAACGTTTAAGGTTATGCTTCGACATGTCGTACATGATCATCAGAGAGAATGGGACCGGCACATTCCATGCATGCTTTGGGCGTACAGGGAGGTACCGCATGACGTAACGGGCAAATCACCATTTGAACTAATGTTCGGGCGGGTGCCACATGGACCACTCAATATCCTCCACAAAACGTGGACTGGTGAGTGGACTCCGCCGACGGGACTGAATAAACCAGCCGCTCAATATCTGCTCGAGCTGAGGGAACGGATGAATGACGCCGCGAAAAGGGTTGACGAAAGAGCAGAGGCCATACAGAGGTCGTATGCAGCCAAATACAACCTTAGGGCCAGACCAAAAGAGTTCAGAGAAGGGGATAAAGTCATCATACTAGAAAGCAGCCAGGTGGGTAAACTACAGCCGAAGTGGCGCGGACCAGCGGTTATAAAGGAAAGGAAGAGAGATAACAGCTATATTCTTGACACTGACGAGGGAAACAGATGGGTGCATGCAAATAGGCTGCGACCCTACGTAGCACGAACCCAGAATGTGGGAGTTGTCTTCGACTCGGACAGCGAGTTTGGTGAGGTGTATGAGACTCCACATCGCGGAATGCGGAACCAATCCCTAAAGTTCGAGATTTCAGATAAAGCGTTGACGCAGCAACAAAGACTTGAGCTTGGTGAGGTCATAACGGGGGCATCTGAAGTTTTTTCCGAGCGCCCAGGTCGATGCAAAGTGGGCTGCCACAAAATAACGCTGCTTCCCAACACCAAGCAAGAAAGGTCACACCTGTATAAGGTACCTTTCGCATTCAGAAAGGAGATAGAGCGTCAGGTAGCACAACTACTAGAATGGGACTTCGTCTATCCAGTTGACAGCTCGTACGCACATCCAGTTGTATGCGTAGCCAAAAAGGATGGGTCAGTAAGGATGTGTATTGATTTCCGAAAATTGAATGCAGTTACTGAATCAGACAGCTTCCCTATGGCTAATATGACTGAGATGCTCTACGAAGTGGCAAGTGCCAGCTACATATCGGTATTGGACATGACTCGCGGATACTGGCAGATCGCCTTAGACAAACAGTCGCAGCGTCTTACCGCGTTTGCAACACCTCAAGGACTCTACGCATGGAAGGTAATGCCGTACGGGTTGCGAAACTCGACAGCAACTTTTCAGAGGATTATGAACGAAATCCTACAAGAACATTCCTCCTATGCAATGGCATACATTGACGACATCGCCATCTTTTCGGCAACCTGGGAGGAGCACATCAAACACCTACAGGCAGTACTTGAGACTCTGAGAGAAGTAGGCTTAACGGCAAACGCTGCGAAATGCAAGTTTGCGCAGAGAACGGTAAAATACCTAGGCCATGTAGTAGGATCAGGCAAGCATGCTCCCGACCCAGAGAGAGTAAGCGCGATCACAAAACTGAAAGCACCCAAAACAAAGAAGGAGCTGCGTAGCGTATTGGGCCTCTTTAACTACTACCGAGAATATGTACCGGAGTATTCAAAGGTAGTTTGCCCATTGACGGACCTCACCAACAGGCGGGTCCCGAATGTCATTCCCTGGAATGAGAAGGCCGAGGAAGCGTTCGGTGAGGTGAAAAGGGTACTGGCGTTGTTGCCGGAGCTGGTCGCACCTGATCAAAACCTGGAGTTCCTTCTCACAACGGATGCCTCAGAGGTGGCGATAGGAGCATGTCTGTCGCAGTCTGTTGAGGGGGAACAGAAGCCGATTGCATTTCTGAGCAAGAAATTGACCCCTGCTCAGACCAAATGGTCGGCAATCGAAAGAGAAGCTTTTGCAGTCGTGTGGGCACTGGGGAAACTGGACACTTGGTTTATTTGGGGTTAAAGTGAAGGTCGCAACAGACCACAACCCGCTCACGTACCTGACCCGTTCAGCGCCCACTAGTGCGCGGTTGATGCGTTGGTCGCTGGCATTACAAAAGTATGACCTAGAGGTCGTGCATATTAAAGGGTCACTAAACAAGTGCGCTGATGCGCTCTCTCGTCTAGAATGCCAGGAACAATGACATTAGGATAATTTTTTGAAGTGTGTTTGCGTCAGTTTCCTCTGCTATAGCCGCAGACGAGTGATTAATTAGTAGGTGTAATTTTTTTTAGCGTAACTAGTTAGCTTACTGCGGTAGTCACGGGGGGAAGTGAAGGCTAGTTTGGCAGTTAGCCTTCAGAGAACGGACATGGCAAGTTCTGGAACGTGCAAATTGGTGTCCGAACCTTGTGTGCACGGAACGAATTGAGGCTGTGTATGTGTGTGTGCCCAGTGCTGCTTGGAACCTTGTGGCCGGACTTTAATGTCACACTGACAGCAAGTGTCCGCGTGACATTCTTGGTTGGGAAGTGTGGAGTTCGCTGACCATTCCGCGAACTCGTTGGTCTTGTGTTCGCAAGGAAGGCCGCTCCGGAAGTCCCCAACAAAGGGACCCGTCCCATCCCTGCCTCCCCTTTGTGCAGCGGACGTCCTCGTTTACGCCGCGCCGTCACGGGGATGACCCGCCGGGAAAAACGCGAACCAAGTACAGCTGACGACATGTGGTTGTTAAGGGGTTGACGAGGTTTCGGGGGCGCACGAGATACGGCTGAGTATTAGCCGAGTGACCGGAAACCCACTATTCCTGTAACGACTGTCTACTTCCCTTAACGACTGTGTTCTCTTTGTTGCTGTCAACAACCTGAATCATCGCCTCGTCGGCACGTGTTTCTAGCGTCTGTGGTGCCGTGGGCAGCGTGGGGAACGGAAGTCGCATTTGTGTTGTTTGTCTATTTGATTGCAACCTCTCCTTTCCAAAATGTTTAATCAGTACTTTTTCCCCAATCTCTGATCAGTGGGTGGACCTTGTTTTCCTTTCCCTAACCACTGATTGGCGAGATGGGTCGTTTGTTATCTTATTGGTTGCTGTCCCCGCTAAGGGCGGAGACAGAGGGTTTAAAACCAAGCGCTCTTGGTTGAGCGGAGGCTGAATTCGTCTGATCCACGATTTAGTCATGTAAATGGTTTTCTCCTTGCTTTGTTTCTTCTCGTTTTTTTACCTATGTTGTAAAGAAATAGTTAACCTTCTACTTTCCTTGAGTAATGTGAATGTTTGCGAGTAGAACCACCGGGTCATCAAGAAACCCCGATTTCATCATCAAGTAGTTTCCTCTCATCGCCACCTGAAGGGGGAAACTCAACTGGGCCCCTCATTTCCTTTACCTTGTCTGCTAATAGCTTAACGCGGGTGTCCGTTCTGGCAGTCTTGATGCCATAGGTAGCATAAGAGGGCTGTCACACAGTTTCCACCCTCTCCGTTAGATGACGTTCCACGTCACGCTCGCGGTATTAGAGGACGTGCTACGTCCGCCGCTATGGTCGAGGGTTTTGCTGATGAACACACTCAAGTTTCGCGTACACCGATAAAACATAAATACCCACGAGAGCAGCAGATTGGACAGATGTTGCAGTAGCTCCATTGGCAAGAGCGCCCGACGCGATATTCGGAGGTCATGGGTTTGGATCCCACCGGCGGTATGGTGGTTTTTCTGCGGCTTTGTAAGTAATTTTCTTTAAGCCATTTATTAATTTAAGCAACATTATCCCTCTGATAAGCACAACACAAAAAAATAACGTTCCCCAGTACACCTTGGTTTCGGTGACTGTTGGCTCCTTTCATAAGTTTGTCAAACGGGCCCCTCATTTTCTTTACCTTTTCTGCTAATATCTTAACGAGGGGCTCAGTTCTGGCAGTCTTGATGCCATTGGTAGCATAAGAGGGCTCTCGCACAGTTTCCGCCCTTGCCGTTAGATGAAGTTCCACTTCACGCTCGCGGTATTAGAGGACGTGCTACGTCCGCCGCTATGGTCGAGGGTGGCGCTGGTGAACACATTCAACTTTCTCGTACAGCCAGTAAACATACCCACGTGAGCAGCAGATTGAACACCCGTCGCTGTAGCTCAGTTGGTAAGAGCACCAGACGCGATATTTGGAAGTCGTGGGTTTCGATCCCACCGGTGGCATGGTTGTCTTTCTCCTGCTTTGTAATTTTCGTTTAGCGACTTATTAGCTTAAGCTACATTATCCCACTGATAACCAAAACACAATAAAAAATAACGTTCCCCTATGCACCTTGGTTTCGGTGATTGTTGGCTCCCTTCATAAGTTTGTCAAACGGGCCCCTCATTTCATTTACCTTGTCTGCTAATAGCTTAACAAGGGTCTCGGTTCTGGCAGTCTTGATGCCGTAGGTAGCATAAGAGGGCTCTCACACAGTTTCCGCCATCGCCGTTAGATGACGTTCCACGTCATGCTCGCGGTATTACAGGACGTGCTACGTGCGCCGCAATGGTCGAGGGTGGCACTTGTGAACACTCTCAAGGTTCGCGTACACCCAACAAACATAAATACCAACGAGATCAGCAGATTGGGCAGATGTTGCAGTAGCTTTATTGGCAAGAGCGCCCGACGCGATATTCGGAGTTCGTGGGTTTGGATCCCACCGGCGGCATGGTGGTTTTTTCTGCTGCTTTGTAAGTAATTTTCTTTAAGCGATTTAGTAATTTAAATAACATTATCCCACTGATAAGCACAACCCAATAAAAAATAACGTTCCCCTATACACCTTTGTTTCGGTGACTGTTGGCTCCCTTCATAAGTTTGTCAAACGGGCCGCTAATTTTCTTTCCCTTTACTGCTAATAGCTTAACGAGGGTCTCGGTTCTGGCAGTCTTGATGCTATAGGTAGCATGAGAGCGCTTTCGCACAGCTTCCGCCATCGCCGTTAGATGACGTTCCACGTCTTGCTTGCGGTATTACAGGACGTGCTACGTGCGCCGCAATGGTCGAGGGTGGCACTTGTGAACACTCTCAAGGTTCGCGTACACCCAACAAACATAAATACCAACGAGATCAGCAGATTGGGCAGATGTTGCAGTAGCTTTATTGGCAAGAGCGCCCGACGCGATATTCGGAGTTCGTGGGTTTGGATCCCACCGGCGGCATGGTGGTTTTTTCTGCTGCTTTGTAAGTAATTTTCTTTAGGCGATTTAGTAATTTAAATAACATTATCCCACTGATAACCAAAACACAATAAAAAATAACGTTCCCCTATGCACCTTGGTGTCGGTGATTGTTGGCTCCCTTCATAAGTTTGTCAAACGGGCCCCTCATTTCCTTTACCTTGTCTGCTAATAGCTTAACAAGGGTCTCGGTTCTGGCAGTCTTGATGCCGCAGGTAGCATAAGAGGGCTCTCACACAGTTTCCGCCATCGCCGTTAGATGACGTTCCACGTCACGCTCGCGGTATTAGAGGACGTGCTACGTCCGCCGCTATGGTCGAGGGTAGCGCTCATGAACACACTCAAGGTTCTCGTACAGCCAATAAACATAAATACCCACGAGAGCAGCAGATTGGACAGCCGTCGCTGTAGCTCAGTTGGTAAGAGCACCAGACGCGCTATTCGGAGCTTGTGGGTTTGGATCCCACCGGCGGCATGGTTGTTTTTTCTGCTGCTTTGTAATTTTCATTAAACGATTTTTTACTTTACGCTACATTATCCTATTTATAACCACATCACATTAAAAAAATAACGTTCCCCTATGCACCTTGATTTCGGTGACTGTTGGCTCCTTTCATATGTTTGTCAAACGGGCCCCTCATTTCCTTTACCTTGTCTGCTAATAGCTTAACGCCGGTATCCGTTCTGGTAGTCTTGATGCCATAGGGAGCATAAAAGGGCTCTCACACAGTTTCCGCCCTCGCCGCTTGATCACGTTCCACGTCACGCTCGTGGTATTAGAGGACGTGCCACGTCCGCCGCTATGTTCGAATGTGGCGCTGGTGAACACTCTCAAGTTTCGCGTACACCGAATAAACATAAATACCCATTAGAGGAGCAGATTGGACAGCCTTCGTCTAGCTCAGTTGGTAAGAGCACCGGACGCGATATTCGGAGGTCGTGGGTTTGGATCCCTCTGGCGGCATGGTTGTTTTTCTCTGCTTTGTATTTTTGTTAAGCGATTTAATAATTTAAGCTACATTATCCCACTGATAACCACCACCGGATAAAAAAATATCGTTCCCTTATGCACCTTGGTTTCGGTGACTATAGGCTGCTTTCATATGTTTGTCAAACGGGCCCCTCATTTCCTTTACCTTGTCTGCTAATAGCTTAACAAGGGTCTCGGTTCTGGCAGTCTTGATGCCATAGTTAGCATAAGAGGACTCTGACGCAGTTTCCGCCATCGCCATTAGATGACGTTCCACGTCACGCTCGCGGTATTACAGGACGTGCTACGTGCGCCGCAATGGTCGAGGGTGGCGCTGGTGAACACTCTTAAGTTTCGCGTACACCCAACAAACATAAATACCCAAGAGAGCAGCAGATTGGATAGATGTTGCAGTAGCTCCATTGGCAAGAGCGCCCGACGCGATATTCGGAGGTCGTGGGTTTGGATCCCACCGTCGGCATGGTGGTTTTTTTGCTGCTTTGTAAGTAATTTTCTTTAAGCGATTTATTAATTTAAGTAACATTATCCCACTGATAAGAACTACACAATAAAAAAATAACGTTCCCCTATACACCTTGGTCTCGGTGACTGTTGGCTCCCTTCATAGCTTTGTCAAACGGGCCCCTCATTTGCTTTATCTTGTCTTCTGATAGCTTAACGAGGGTCTCGGTTCTGGCAGTCTTGATGCCATAGGTAGCATAAGAGGGCTCTCTCAGTTTCCACCCTCGCCGTTAGATGACGTTCCACGTCACGCTCGCGGTATTAGAGGACGTGCTACGTCCGCCGCTATGGTCGAGGGCTTCGCTGGTGAACACTCTCAAGTTTCGCGTACACCTAATAAACATAAATACCCACGAGAGCAGCAGCTTGTACAGCCATCGCTGTAGCTCATTTGGTAAGAGCACCGGATGCGATATTAGGTGGTCGTGGGTTCGGATCCACCGGCGTCATGATTGATTTTTCTGCCGCTTTGTAAGTAATTTTTTTAAGTGATTTATTAATTTAAGTAACATTATCCCACTCATAAGCACAACTCATTAAGAAAAAATAACGTTCCCCTATGCACCTTGGTTTCGGAGACTGTTGGCTCCCTTCATAAGTTTGTCAAACAGGCCTCCCATTTCCTTTACCTTGTCTGCTAATAGCTTAACAAGGGTCTCGGTTCTGGCAGTCTTGATGCCATAGGCAGCATAAGAGGGCTCTCACACAGTTTCCGCCATCGCTGTTAGATGACGTTCCGCGTCACGCTCGCGGTATTACTGGACGTGCTACGTGCGCCGCAATGGTCGAATGTGGCGCTGGTGAACACTCTCAAGGTTCGCGTACACCCAATAAACATAAATACCCACGAGAGCAGCAGATTTAACAGCCGTTGCAGTAGCTCAGTTGGCAAGAGCGCCGGACGCGATATTCGGAGGTCGTGGGTTTGGATCCCGCCTTCGGCATGCTTGTTTTTTCTTTAAGCGATTTATTTATTAAAGTAACATTATCCCACTGATAAGCACAACACAATAGAAAAATAACGTTCCCCTATGCACCTTGGTTTCGGTGACTGTTGGCTCCCTTCATAACTTTGTCAACTAGTCGCAATCAAGAGCAAGAAGCGGACTGGGGCAGGGTGTGTAATGCTAAGGCAAGATAACCGCTGGTCCTTAAGAGTTACGGAGCAGATTCCAACAAAAGGCAAGCGTAGCAGAGGTTGGCAGAAATATAGGTGGGCAGATTAGATTAAGTTTGCGTGCATACGGTGGGTACAGCTACCAAAGGACAGGATTAATTGGAGAGACATAGCAGAGGCCTTTGCCCTGCCGTGGGCGTAGTCAGGCTGATATGATGATCATGATGAACACTTATGAAGAAGGCAAAGAAGCTGCAAGACACGAGGAATGTTGCGGCTGGGATTTGAGCATACACTTGCTTTTCGGCGTAAGTTTTGCTAGCCAAAGAGAGATGTTATACTTGTGTCATGTGGTCCTTTTATTCATGATTGGATTACTTATTTCCATTCATTAACAGCACTACAAAAGAAAACAATCTCCATGCCTTATGGGAAAGTCCATATTACTGCTGTATTCTGTAATATTATATTTATACCGTTACATTAATCCAGAAAGGATCATTAACGGGCCTTCAGGCGGCTAAAACACGGCAGCAAATATAAAGCCGTCTTTATTAGACTTTCCCGCGTTGATCTCCGCCGCCTCTATCTCGCCTGGCGAACAGCACTGTTTAGTGTTATTTGCCAATGATTACGTGGCATTAAACGTTAAAAATGTAAATTGATACCCGTGTAAAGGTTAACTAGTATTTTACCTACGTTTCACGTTAAAAATTTCATTCTCGCATCAGGTGTGTCTACAAGTACCTAGGAATTCATATCACTTGGAACCTTAGTTGTAAATGTATGATTTATCAGCAAACCAAACTGCATGCTAGGTTACTTTAAACCCAACTTTCACGCAGCTATGCTAACATCAGTCTTCTCTTCCAAAAAGAAAGTGTCTGTTCGCAGCTTGAGTACGCATCATTACTTTGGCAACCAGGCACTATTTATTCCATTGACGAGAAAAAAATTATTTCAAACAGTGAAGCTCGTTTTAACCTCGCTATTTATTACCGAACTGTCTGTGTATCCACAGTGAAATCTAACCTCAAGCTATAACCTAGCACAGCTCGCCGAAAGCTTTCTCCGTTATGCCATTTTCATAAGTTTTATTGCCACGATAACTTGCAAGAATAGTTGCGCATTCCTTCCTCAAATGTATCATCATGCATGGACTATATTCGCAAAGTTGGCTTTAATTCCGTGGATTACTGAAACGTTCTTCGATTCACTCTTATCCCGCACATCGAAAGCCTGGAACAACCTTCTCTCGCTTATTTCATCAATCAACACATCCTTGTTATCTAAATCTGTTGCACGCAACAATGTGAGAGAAAATATTGCTTAATTATATATAAAGTTGCCTCAGTTTTCTATGTGTTCATAAACATACTTAATTTCACAACGCTGCGTATTCGATATCCGTTAATTTAGGGCCTTCATATTGTGTTATGAATTTTGAATCGAAAGCTTCACTACGCTACCTCGTAACGATTTCGCGGTGCTTACGGTTTTGACATTCAAGTGAGCCAGAGGTCGAGCCCCACACGGTGGGTTTCGGGCGTCCATTGATATATGTGAGACATTTACTGCGGCATTTTTTTTCCTCTAAACTGGTTCGGGTGCACGTCGATATATGTGAATAAAATTTGAATTTGGGCTAGTTGGTTCATACTTCACACTTTAGAGAGGAGCGCAACAGAACGGCGCAGATTGACTGAAAACATCTTTATTTACCGAATATTCAGTGAACATGTGGTTGGGACACCTAGTCTGGTAGTCCACTGGTTATTTCTGCTGCGCTGGCCCTCCCCACTAGCCAGTGCTGACGGTCAGGACCACAGCTGAGCAGAATAGCCTCCCACTGCTTGTCTGAGAGTTTTGGAATTGGGTCTACTAAGGAATTAAATTGGCATGCCCACACATGTGGTAGAGGTTAGCTACTTCTGCACAGTGTGGGCAGTGTGGAGAGTATAGTGGAGGGTACCACTGGCGTAACCTAAGTGGCGTTGGGATGTGTTGGTTTGTAGTCTCCTAAGGGTGCTCTCTTCTAATTTATGAAGGGATTGATGTGGTGTTGGGTACTCCTTCTTGGCTGTTCCGTATTGGGCGAGATTTTCAGCATACACTGCTAAAGCTATTAGGTCGCAGGAACCTTCATGGTCCTCAGGGTGAGACGCCCGGTATAGAACTAATTCTAAGGTATTTGTGAGCAGATTGCAAACAGACCATACACAGAGACGGCAAAATCTGCACTTCGGAAGGAACATGCGGATAAAAGTCATGTCCAAATTCGCTCGTACAACGCAAGTGGGAGAGCACTCAGATATAGATTCAACAAGCCAGCCAACCCTAGAATAAAGATCTGGCTGTGGAACTGCCGGGGATACAGGAGAACGCAGGCGGCTCTTAATCTTTTTCTATCTCAGGAATCTGAACCGCCGGCAGCTATCAGGAATCTGACCCGCCGGCAGCTATCCGGATTCAAGAACCCCAACTCATACCTATAAATCTCGAAGACTATGTGACTTATCAGCACGACCAATTGACTGCCAAGTTAGTTCACTAATTATACACTACGATACTGCACGACCGTTTCGAGCCGGATATTGCGCATGTTATATTGCGCCTGTTACATTACCATTCTTCCTCTCCAAAGAGGAGCGCAAAAACACATGTATTGAATGTCTACAGACCTCATTAAGATAGGTACGCAAGATTGGGTTCCCTCATAAAGAAATTTCTCAGCTTAGCGGGCCATGCCCCCTGCGTGATGGGGCTGCCCAGCGGCGACATTAAAAGGCAGAAAACTGGAAGAAGTAATGACGCAAGAAAGGTTATCGATCCTCACCGATCCCACTTGCCCTGCAAGGCCTGTAAACAGTGTTAGTAAAGACGTATCCGTACCTGACGTTCACCAAAAACGGAACAGAAAAAAAAATTGAAAATGAAAATTGGTTTTTGAGGAAAAGAACTGGTGCAGTATCTGTCTCACATATCAGCGGACACCTGAACCGCGCCTTAAGAAAAAAGATGAACGAGAGAGTGAAAGAACAATGGAGGAAAGAGGTGCCGTAGTGGAGGGCTCCGGAATAGTAGAGGGCTCCAGAATAATTTAAATTACCTGGGGACCTTTAACGTTGTCGCGAATTGGTAGCATATCCCCGGCTTTCCGAAGGGGAACGCTATCGCGTGCAGGTTTGAACAAAAGAAGAGGAAAAGGAGATCAAACGGAACAAAACGAAGCATAATAATAATAGTAATTGGTTTTGGGGAAAGGAAATGGCTCAGTATCTGTCTCATACATCGTTGGACACCTGAACCGCGCCGTAATGGAAGGGATAAAGGAGGAAGTAAAAGGAGAAAGGAAGAGGTGCCGCAGTGGAGGCTCCGGAATAATTTCGACCACCTGGGGATCTGGAACGTGCACTGACATCGCACAACATATGGGGGCCATTTGTGTTCCTCGGGAATAAAACCAGGTCCGATGCCCTGAGCGGGTAGCCCTCGAAAGGCTGTCCTTTTCCCTGTAACGGCAGCCCACTAAGGGTTCCCTCGTACCTTCTTAGGGTGGTTTTTTCCCCTCTGTATTGCTTGACAATAAATGTTTTCCACAACCACCACCACCATTTCTGTTGCGCTTCCATCGAAACGAAGCTGCCGAGGTCGCGTTCGAACCCGGGGACTGCGGAAGTATGGTTTTCTGCAGGTGGACAGCGCTGCCTTGTAAGTGGGCTGCGACTGAGGTGCTCACTGACTCAGGTAGCCTGTTATATGCCTTTCATTTTCTCAAAATAAGGAAGTATAAACCTCCTGCTTGGTTTAAGAGGAAAGGCGCTTAACTGCCTCAATTTTTAGGCGTACGCAGCTGTCTCTGACTGTGCAGTTGAGGTGTCCACTAACCCAGTCAGCCAGTTGCATTTGATACTCAGAGGCCTCACACACACACACAAACACACAAAGTTGAAACTCGAGGAACGCGGCTAAAAAGGAAGTACTGAAGTACATACCCACTGATTCCTTTACTAGCAGAGCACATCACTGCGTATTCTGTATGATTACTTACTATATTGCATATAATTTGGGGCAGACATGCACAAACGCGAATAAACAAATGTAGGACCCATTTTTTTGCTGTAATTCAAGTCTCTAGCTCGAACAAAGAAACCAAACCCTGCTCTTGTGTTCGGGAGACAGGCATGTCGGTAAAAGTAAAGAATCGCAGGCGTTAATAGCAGTGGGAAGCATTAGCGGTCGGAAGGACAAAGTTTGTTTTGAAATGCGCAGCTGCTTATGTGGTTTTCATGCCGGCTCCTCATTCCTATAAATTGTTAACAGATTACACTTTTCTGCTTGAGAGCGCCAATGGAAAAATTTCTCTCTTCCGAGCCACACATCACGTTTCTTGATTTCGTGGGGTCTGCTGCCACCCTGAGATCACAGGTCATCTGTGGCAGGAAAAACTCATTACGTTTCGAGATTTCGTGGGGTCTGCGCCCGCCTTGACATCACAGCGCCATCTGGGCAGCAACGATGAAACAGCACATATCGCATTGAGACTTGTAGTGCCACTTACAATAGCATTGTAGAAACAACCACGTGCCAGTGATGACGTCATGGTCCAATACGGTGGATGGAGGTGGAACTATGTGAGTATGACGTCAGGTGACGAAATGGCGGCATAGTTTCGGTTGCTCGAATCCAAGATGGCTGCGAATGAAATTTTATGTACTCTCCCATCCCTTTCCTTTCCTTAAAACCAATTTTCATTTAATTTTCCTTCCCTTACTGCGCGGTTCGGGTGTCCATTGATATATGTGAGACAGGAATCTTTTTCATTCCTTAAATTGGCCAATGTGCAAGCCGTCGCGCCGAACGGGCAATGGCATTCCGTCGGCTCCTTGGCAACGCTCCACCACGCTGCCGCGTCCCACTCTTAAATAAGAAGCTTAAGCGTCTTCCAATTTTTCTTTTATTTTCAGCAATTTTTGTTTTATTTTATACATTTTATTTTATTCTCGTTTTACTTTTGGTTACAAGAAACATGTAAGTATTGTTTTCTATATTGCGGACCTCCCCTGTTTTTTTATATTGTTTACTTATACTTTTTCTGGTGCATATCCTGGTAGGTATGTTTGTAAGTATCTACCCTGAGTAATAAATAAATCAATAATAAAAAAGGAATCAGGGAAACACCAAAATGTTCGCACCACCCTTCATTTGCACCATGACCAACACGCAAGCATGCTGCTGGCAGACCTCTTTCTGTGCTGAAAATTGCAGGAGCATTATCATGCGAAGACAGAAGGCTTTTTAAGGAAACACTGCAGCTCTCGCCAGTAATGGGATCCATGTCAGTCAGTCAGAAAAACTTTATTTCCCACCGATATAGGAGACACGCCTACCTTCCCAGCTCAGGTACGCAGACCCGGGAGGGAGTAGGGGGCTCCGCGACTAGAGGCCTGTGTGGTGAACCTCTCGGTTCTTCGAGGCCTCGGTCGCCAGGCGGATGGCTTCGAGTTGGTCTTCGAGTTTTGAGCTTCGAAGGAGAGACTCCCAAGCTTCCTCATTAGGAATGTTTACGGCAGCCCCAGGTGAGTAGGGGCATCGCCAGATTATGTGGTTTAGTGTCCCTCTCTGGTCGCATTGTTTA
The DNA here is from genome assembly GCA_030143305.2 of Amblyomma americanum. Lineage (NCBI taxonomy): Eukaryota > Metazoa > Arthropoda > Arachnida > Ixodida > Ixodidae > Amblyomma > Amblyomma americanum. The sequence continues at coordinate 17,322 of JARKHS020002004.1, read as the reverse complement.
CATCTGTCGTGTTCTCTTGCGTCTATGTTAAGGAGGTATAGCCAGTGTGGGTTCGGATGGTTGCCCGCCTGGAGTCTTCTCAGACACCTGGCTTGTTCGTTGTCCAGTTGTGTGCAACAGCCACTTCCTCTGCGATGTCAGCATTTCATCAAAACAAGAAATGCTGACATCGAAGAGGAAGTGGCTATTGCACTCGCGTGTGTCGGGACGCAAGCCAACACCATAATTAATGGGATCCATGTAGTGTCACGGCCCAAGTCTAGTGAGCATTGAGTGGTCTGCCCGATGAAGTATCGTACCTGCAAAAGTACATTTCGAAGACCAGCACAAGCCCTAAGAACACCTATCTCTTACCGCGTCGTTCAGGAACTCCAAATGTCCGTCGACGGCCCTGACGCCTCTCCGGGAGCCAACGCTGGCGCATTTTTTTGCGTACATCGTGACAGACGCCAATATTCGGTGCGTGTCTTGACCTGAAAGAAACCAAGGGCAGGAATAGACAAGAACCCCCACATTAAACGCCATCAGTGCCATCAAGATGTTCGCGGAATTTCACTTTCACCGTGTCTTCGCCATAAAGCGAACCAGATTTCATTGGCAAATTTGCGCGTGTTTAGCGAGGTCTTATGCTCACCAAGTGATGGGATTTGATGCGAGTTCTGCGAAAAAACCCGGCCGGGTGGTTTGTCGTTCCGTGGAAGACATTACGTGGTAACCCGCTGCCTCCATTTACGAACGTTTCCAAGCTGCTCGTTATGAGCGACCTTTTATAGACTGCGCGGGCGTTCCTTATCGCTTTCATGCTCTCCCTCAGCATTTTATTCGATATTTCAACGGTGCAGAGGCCAGGCATATTACACACACACACACACACACACACACACACACACACACACACACACACACACACACACACACACACACACACACACACACACACACACACACACACACACGCACACACGCACACACACACGCACGCACACACGCACACACACGCACGCACACGCACGCACACGCACGCACACACACACATACACACACACATATACATACATACATACATACATACATACATACATACATACATACATACATACATACATACATACATACATACATACATACATACATACATACATACATACATACATACATACATACATACATACATACATACATACATACATACATACATACATACATGCTCGGACATAAGTAAACGGAGCACGCGATTACGTTCAAATTGCAAACACGTCCTCCCGATAAGGACTGCAGAAACATTAATCGTCCATGAGAAAGCGCACTGGCGACATCTACTAGTGCACACGCACCATGGCTTCCAATTTCATTTGGCAACATGCGAAAAATGTTAGAAGTCGATATTCCAGCGGCGCTAGGTGCAGGCATATTACATACTTCAAGCACATTTCCCTGTTTTTATTTATGTTTCAGCTGTGCAGCAGCCACTGTGTTCTAATCGTGTTTAAGGTATCGTGCCCGTTTCTCACTTCTTGTCACACTCGTAGGTGGCGCTACAAGTATCGAAGAAAAAGGGGAACGAGCTTTTCAAACGGCTTAAAAGTTCTAACCCTTGGGACAACGCGTCTCAGCCAGCGACAAAGGTTCATATGCTTTCTAGCCAAGTACCAAATCCTTCGAGCAACATGGGAAATTAAACCTGCAAAACACGGTCATGTGAAAGTCCTTCCCCACAGTACCCGAAAGAGTTAGAAGGCCGAGTGACAAGCGTTGTATAGCGCTTCCCACATCTTAAGTGCAGTCGTGAGTGAAAATATTGCTTATTCCCGGTTGAACTTAGATCTGTGGCCCTTGCGTTGAACAGTGCTCGCCGCCAAACGTTGTGCGATATTAAACGAGCTCGAGCAGCGACTGGCGCATTTTACTCGTGTACGAACATAAGAATAAAGTATATAAATATGTATCGTATAACTGAACGCTACTTCCGTGCTGTATTCTTTGAATGACATTACCGATACTGCTCTCACGTTTTAAGCAAGGTGGCGTCCAACTAAATTATTTCCGAGAGGTATTCAAATGTCACACTTCACGATTATTGAACGAGGTGCATATACTATATAACGCCGCCTTTCTTGTGGAACGACAGCACTACCTTAGCACAACTCTGCGGCAACTACGGCTGCGTTGCAGTAAGTTTTGCCTGCCAGTCAGTAACTAAAGTCGCAAGAGTGGCAGATCGGGCTAGTTGGTAATTTTCCATAATGCGATACAGCGCGAATAAAGACGGGGACGAAGCGAGACAAGACACCACAGCGCTGACTTCAACTGAATTTTTATTGCGGAAAGGGGATATTTATACAGGAAATGGAAGGGAACGCATGATGCCGCTACTGCTGGAATTGATACGCGGGATAAGATATTTAAAGGCGAAAAGAAGAGGCTGCAACAGCGCACAAGGATGACTGCTAATAACAAACAACAACGCAGTGCAAGTCAATGATGAACGATAAGACAAGGCACCGGCATTTTGCAACAAAAACACAAAAACAAGTGCCAAAGGGCCTAAAACCGCAGTACAAGGCGAGGAATGAAACTAGGGAGCAAAAAGCAGGGCACTAACAATTTGCTAGGGGAAAATAAAGCCAAAAAAAAGGTAAAAAAGATCTAAAACCGTGCGAGAGAGACTAAAATTGCAGGGCCAAAGAGGCTGCTCATGACATGGCGGCAAACACACCTGAAAACTACTAAGAGCCAAAAGGCTCTAAAATCGCTGAAAATCAAAACCGAATGAAGAAATCGCCTATATGACATCTGGCTCAAATAATCTACTTCTCGTTTCGTCAGGGCGATCGAGGGAGAGCTGACACAGTCCTCTCCTAGTTTCAAGATGTGCAATGCCTCCATGATTTCGCGAGTGCTTTGATGGGCATTTTTATCTAGAACAGTGCAACCTTGAAACAACGGCTTGCAAGGGCGAGACGGACACTTCAAGCAATGCAATCCCAGGTTCCTCTTTGCTGTGTTGCTGACGTCATTGGAGTGCTCCATCAGTCGCTCATTAAGGCACCGACCAGTTTGGCCTATGTAAGCCCTGCCACAACTCAAAGGAATTTTATACACGACACCGACTTTGCAGGATACAAACGGTGAACGGTGTTTGACCGGGCAGGCTGGTTTACGCTCTGCAGGGGCGTTTACTCTCTGGCAGAGCTTGGAGAGCTTGTCGGGAGCCGAAAACACCACTCTAACATCAGCCCGCTGGCCTATTCTCTTCAACCGGTGAGACACCGCGTGCAGGTAAGGAATCACAACAACCTTGTTGTGCTTGTCTGGAACCGCCACTTCGCGTATTCCTCCCTTAAGCTTCTTCAGGAGGCCTTCTGCTACCGAGATGAGAAGTGTCTTAGGGTAGCCTGCTCTTTCCAGCCTAGAAGACTGTTTGTTAAAGCTGTCACCCATAGAGTGCAGACAAGATTTCTTTAGAGCATTAGTAAAACACAGGTTCGCGATGCCGCGCTTAACAATCTTAGAGTGGGCAGAACTATAAGAAAGCAGGGACTTGCCCCCTCTCGGCTCATACCGCCAGCATATGTGTCTTTCTGCTAGAGAAAGCCTTAAATCAAGGAAGCGTAGTGACCCACTCTCAGGTGTCTCATGTGTCAACATGAGAGGTGACAGGCACTGCTCAAAGGAGGAGAGAACACGAGAAACAGTACATGGAAAGGAGCAAACATTGTCAGCAAGTAATACTAAGTAATCGTATACAAATCTAAAAACTTTTGTGACAACTGAAGGGAGTAGTTCAGCGAGCAGTCGGTCATGATGGGCAAGGTAGATGTCACTGAGGATGGGAGCAATGCATGAGCCAATGCACATACCGCTTTTCTGAATGTAACTGCTCTCGCCCCATTTAACAAAAGTGGAATTACGATTGACCGTCAACAATTCTAAGAACCCACCTACCGACATACCGGAACAATTTTGAAATGCAACCGAGCCGAACGCATCGATGCTACTTTCAACGCAAGACAAAAGCTTGTCATGTGGCAAAGAATAATAAAGATCTTTAATGTCAACCGTGAATGGCATGAGAGCTCTGCGGTTAGATTTCAGGAAGTCAAGCACTTTACTCGAGTCCTTCAGAAGGAAGGGATCGTCAAGTGCCAGAACCTTGAGCCTAGACTGAAGGAATTGCCCCAAAGCTTTCTGCCAAGTGCCATTCTCAGTGACAATTACCCTCAATGGGCAGTCTGCTTTATGCGTCTTCGCTGTGAAGAATATGTCCAGACTGGCCTTGCCAGCAGCATTTATGCTTGTAACAAGTTTTTCTAGATTTAAGCGGCTGCAGATTTGCTTAGCTTTTGATTTTATCCTTGACAAAGATACCCTTTCACGCCGCTCGAAGACTGATTCCAAAGCATCAACAGCTTTTGTGCCAAACATGTCTTTGGGCAGGACCAGGAAACCATCTTCTTTGTCAGCTGCTAATAACGAAAGATCATGGCTTCTTAAGTAAGAGACGACATGATTGAAGGGCCTAGTTTTGTCCTTCAATTTGTGGCGAGACAACACGTCAACTCCTTCAGACAGGCAGCTAGCGAAATCAGAGTCCTGAGCACGATGCGCCACTTGCCTGACCAAGCCCAGTAGATCCGGTGGCGACTTCTTGGGTTCCACGGCGAATTTCGGACCTAGGCTGAGAACACGAGCCACTTTGTCCGGGAGCACCACATCTCCAAGGGTGTGCACTCGATTGCTGTGACTTGAGCGCTGTTTCGGTGAGATGGCACGAAGGTAGCAAAGCTCATGTTGCCATAAGGCTTCAGCACTTCTGTCAGCAAGCGCGGAAAGCTCACGCCACTTCATCCTGGCCCTTGGGAACCTGTCGAGGCGATGAAGCTGCAGGTACAGCGCTTCTCGGAAGAAGCGTGCTTGGCGCTGCCACTCTGACCGTAGGATCTTCATGATTCTTATGCCATGATGGAGCGAGGGCTGGAAACCTCCCAGTAGGGTCTTAATCGCGCCAGGAAGCAGCTTGACACGGATGCAAAAGGCGAGAGAGCGGGCGCGGGCGCTGTGGTGTCTTCTCTCGCTTCGTCCCCGACTTTATTCGCGCTGTATCGCATTATGGAAAGTAACTAAAGTGAAGGGGTTTAAACGTACCACTTCTTATTTGAGCTACGTATTAATCGGGGTGCATTGCTCTTTCGTTTTTTTTCAGAGTTGCATTATTTTGAAGAAAGTTTCAAACATATCTTTCCCAGGGGACGCACAGCTTTGCGGTGTGGTCTGCCATCAGCTTGGAGGCACGTCTGCCCCCTAGCCCGTGCTAGGTTCTGAATGCTTCGTAGAAGAATGAGAGTCCCTGTTTACGGCACAGACGGCACGCTGAACCGGCAGCCTCTGCACTGGGCGACAGTGACGTTCCATTCGAGGAATTTGCCTTTTAACAGATAAAGGGGTATAAAACGTATTCAGACGTCACTACAAAGCGAATCTTCATGTGTTTATGAAATTTAAAAATGAGCAAGGTGTATTGAGGGAATCTTTTTGTTCTTGACGTATTACAAACGGGCTCGATAATTTACAGCCTTTAATATATGGCATCGATAATGCCTCTAAGGTTTAGGTTCTCTGTCTAGCATCAGGAGAACAAGAGGTAGGTGCACTTCCATATAATGTTTTGTCTTGCGCTTTCTTATACATGGCGCGTTTGCACTCATCATCGCGTTGGTCGTAGATATAGAGACTTTCGTATTTATCACTCCGAATGTTTATAAAATTCCTGTCCACAAAGTACTGGCCTAACAGAGGGCAAATATCGCTCACAAGGTAGCATGTCCTAATCTGCGTTCAATGAGAAATCTCCTTTGAGAAATGTCCTAATCTGCGTTCTTTGGGAAGGGGAAAGGAAATGGCGCAGTATCTGCCTCATATATCGTTGGACACCTGAACCGCGCCGTAAGGGAAGGGATAAAGGAGGGAGTGAAAGAAGAAAGGAAGAAAGAGGTGCCGTAGTGAAGGACTCCGGAATAATTTCGACCACCTGGGGATCTTTAACGTGCACTGACATCGCACAGCACACGGGTGCCTTAGCGTTTTTCCTCCATAAAAACGCAGCCGCCGCGTTACTTTGAGAGCGATGTTTGCTCTCGATTAGGCCGATGGTTGGTGCACAGGAATGTTTTAAAACGGGGGCATATAGATACGGAAGTGTCTCTACAACGGCGTTGTCTCGGTTATCGCGTCTCACGGCTCAACCGTATCAGCAATTGGCAACCGTTACAAACGTATGGTTCAGGATGAAGTGTTGCATAGGTCGCCCACAGATAGCTTTCATCCGCCAACATGAAAATAAGGTGAGACGCTCAGCCAATCAGCAATTGGCGATAGGCTGAGCCTCTCACCTTATTCTCATGTTGGCGAATGAAAGCTGTCTCTGGGCGACCTATGCAACACTTCATCGTGAACCATACTTTTGTAGCGATAGCTACATTACGGTAGCAGTTCGAACCTTCAGCGTGACAGGGCCACCACCCTGTGGCTGCGCCGCCAAGCTGTCGCGTGGTTGTATTGGCACGCGCGAGGAAAGCAGAGACGAGGCGTGGGGCTTGCAGTCTCGGTGCCAACTGGTTTTATTCTTTGTGCGCCGGCCCATTCTCGGCTGTCGGCTGGCCACGGTCGACTGCGGTCGGCTATGTTCCGCGCTGGCAGCACCGCGGCGCATCCGCGGCATATTTACGCTCACTACAGCATTCCCCCCCCCCCCCCTCTAGTGAGAACACGAACGGAACCAACACGACAAAACACTCGTGCGATTAGAGGTTGAGGCGATTTGTCGCGTTTAGACGTCTGCCACTGCCCGTGTGGTAGGTGTGTCAGGCGTGGGTGCATCTTCCGCCCTGGTGGCAACCGCTGCCCTGAGACAAGGCGTTTTTGTATGGGTTCCAGGCGACGGGTGGAGGTGGGTTTCATAGTCTGCGTTTCCATGTACGCAGGTTTAAGTCTGTCCAACGAGACAACTTCCCGCCGCCCCCGCATTTCGATAGCGAACGTCTTCCGCCCACTACGGAGAACTTTGAATGGCCCATCGTACGGTGCTTGTAGTGGTCGTCGTACAGCGTCGTTCCGCAGAAAGACGTGACTACATGACTCAAGCTCGTTGCTCACGTGTGTCCTCCTCTCTGTGGGCTGTCGCAGAGGTGTAGCTCGGAGCTTGTTCATGATGTCACGGAGGCGAGAGGCGTAGTCGCAGGTGGAAATGCGAGCTTGCTGTTGGCCAGATGCAAAGAAATCACCAGGCAGGCGTAGCGTCGTGCAGTAGACAAGTTCCGCAGCGCTGCAGCTGATATCCGCCTTGCACGCTGTGCGTATGCCCAAGAGCACGATAGGCAATGCTTCCACCCAAGAGTCGTGTTCATTGCCATGAGTGCTGCTTTCAGCACCCGGTGAAACCTCTCGACCATTCCATTGCTCATCGGGTTGTAGGCCGTAGTCTTGATGCGCGAGGCGCCGATGAGTTTCGTCAGACTTGCGAACAACGCAGACTCAAACTGGCTTCATCTGTCCGTTGTAATAGAGGAAGGCGACATAGCCAGTGGTTGACAAAAGCGCGAGCAACAGTTTCGGCTGTAATGTCGGGAATCGGGATAGCTTCTGCCCACTGCGTGAAACGGTCGACCAAAGTGAGCAAGTACGTTTGGCCCTGGCAAGGTGTCAATGGTCCGACTACGTCCATATATGGTCTAAATGACCATCTGGTCCTGGGAAAGTCTCCAATGGTGCCACTGTGTGACGCTGAACCTTGGACCGTTGACACGCAAGACACTCGCGAGTCCACTGTCGCGAATCGCAGTTGATGCCAGGCTATACGAAACGTGCCGTGAGCAGCTTCTGGGTCGCCCGGATTCCTGGGTATGAAAGCTCGTGTAACGAAGCGTATACCTCACTACGGAGGCAAGCAGGCACGAATGGTCGAGGGCTACTTGTAGATGTATCGCAACAAATGTCTCCTGCCCCGGGCAAAGGAAAACACTGTAGGATGAGTGACGTCGATGTTTCCTGCAAACGGCGCAGTTCGTCGTCGTCGCGTTGAGCAGTTCGTCGTCGTCGCGTAGAGCTGCCGTCACTTTTGCGAGGTCTATTCCCGTGTGAGTGATGGCATTTACTGGGCTGCGCGACAGAGCATCGGCGACAGCGTTGTCAACTCCCTTTATGTGGCGAATGTCCGTGGTGAATTCCGGTAAGTAGGACATCTCCCGCAACTCGCGGGCTGTGTGCGTGCAGCCATCAGATTTGAGGGAGCGTAAGGCGTAGGTGAGAGGCTTGTGATCAGTCATTACAAAGAATTCCGTCCCTTCTAAGTAATGACGAAAGTGCCGGATTGCTGCGTAGACGGCCAACAGCTCGCGACCGAAAGTGCTGTAACGCTGCTCGGTGGGTGTCAATTTCCGAGAAAAGAAAGCGATCGGTTGCCATACTCCTTTGTTGAATTGTTGAAGGACAGCACCCACAGCTGCGTCCGAGGCATCGACCATGACGCACTGTGGGATTCCCGGTTGCGGGTAGGCGAGAAATGTTGCGTCGGCGAGGTGTCTCTTGATCTCTTGAAAAGCCGCTTTGGCGTCGTCCGTCTAGAGCAGCTTCCTAGCAGCAGTTTCGTTTGTCGGCAGCAGGAAGTGGAGAGGGTGTAGAACGGCCGCGCACCGAGGTACGAAGCGTCGCCAGTAATTTACAAGGCCAAAGAACTCGCGGAGCCGGCGCTTAGTGGTGGGTCGTGTAAACTTCTCGACAACTTTAACCTTGTCTGGATGAGGTTGAACGCCAGAGCTTGAAACAGCATGGCCAAGAAAAGTCAGCTTCTCGGCAGCCAGCTCGCACTTGTCCGTGTTCCCCAAGATGCCATGCTCCGCCAGGCGCTGAAACACGTATCGCAGATGCGCCTCGTGCTCGTCCGGTGAAGTGCTTGCGATGAGTAGGTCGTCGAGGTATGCATGGCAGAAGTCGAGGCCATGCAAAACGCCGTTGATAAAACGCTGGAATGTCTGTCCGGAGATTCGCAGGCCGAACGACATGCGCAAGGCCGAAGGGCGTGGTTATCGCCGTCTTCGATACGTCCTCTGGAGCCACGGGGATCTGATGGTACGCCCGCACGAGGTCGATCTAGGAGAAAATCGCCGCACCATGTAGGCTGGACGTGACATGATGAATGTGAGGTACCGGATAGCGGTCGGGTTTAGTCGCTCAATTGAGGGCTCGATAGTCGCCGCAGGCTCGCTGTCACAAAATTCCGCTCATATTAGAAAGAAAGGGCGCAGCGCGTAAGCAATCGCGCGCGCACGCTGTAAAATAAAACAAAAAAAAACTGCGGGGAAGGACCCCCGGAGAGTGCGTAGCTTTGCGCGTGCTGCTGCCCTTTTCACTCAGCTCGCCGGCGCGGCGCCGAGGGAGGTATGGCCGCGCGCGGCGTCGATTCCTCTGAATATCTGAGTAGTTTCTACTCATCGTCGACGGAGAGGGCGTGACCTTGATCGCGCTAAAGTGATAACCACTCCCCTTCGCTCTTGTGCCGGCGACTTCGCTTCCGAAGAAGGACCCAGAAAATTCTGGAAGGCTGTTTCCGCGTTCGAACAATGGGGTCGCGCGCCCGGCACGAGAAGAAGGAGAAGGAGCTTGTGCAGTTCATCATGTGCGCGCCTGCCTTGGCGCGAAGAACAAACAGACGCGTACTGCGACTATAAATGAGGGGCTTCAATCGCTGCCTGTTAGCCCGAGCCGCCGTTTAAGCTTCCGAGAAGCGCGCCCTCTCGACACCCGGGAGAACACCACTCGCCCAGCCCGGACCAGCGAGGCAACGTGCGCCAATCTGCAGGACGGCCCCGCCGAGCTCCTCAGGTCGTCGGACTGTCGCAGTGCCCGGCGAACAAATCGTGTTTTGGTTGTTTGTCTCCCTATGTGTTAGTGCACTTTAGGTGCAAAGGTACTGTTAAACTGTTTCTCTCTCGGTTGTTATTTTGCACGAGTTGCATTGTATTTGTAGATCACTTCGTATCTGCTCGTACGAGAGATTATGAAATACTCTGTATCGTCTCTTAGCCGTATAAACTGTTTTGTTTCGTTAACCTCTGGCTCCGCCCCATTCTCTGGCTTGCGACCGGCGAAAGCTGGGCACCAAACGACCAACCCGCTTGTCACTTGTTAGGTGGTCTCCGGCTGAGCTTGCCACGCAGGGTCGAGGGCATCTCTTTTGTTACCGAGACCGCTACCCCCACACTCTCTAAAGTTGTCTGCGAGCGCACGCAGAAGTGCGCGAAGTGGTGACATATTCTGGCGTCCACGACCGGACGTTTGGTGCTTTGTGAGCTCGAAGAGTGGAGAAAGAGTCGGAAGGAGTTTACGAAGAGGTCGTAAGCGAGTGTTTAGCAGCACAGCGATATTGTGAGCTGTCACGCTGAAGCGGTTATTGAGGTTCACCGTGTAGAGGTAGTCTTGCCTTGAGAAGTTCCGTATCCGAAAATGAACTTGAAGGAACTAGTTGAGGTTGGCACCCAGATAGATATGTCTGGGGCTGAACTACGGAAATGGGTGAACAAGAAGAGAGAGAAGGCTGAAAAGGAAAGACAGAAGGCTCGAGAAGAAGCTGAGAAAGAACGAGAGAGAGAATTCGAACACGAAAACAACTGCTTGCCATGACGCTTCAGCTCCAACGTGTTGCGAACTACTCAGCGGAAGTCCATATCACTAGAGAAGAAGACAGCGTTCTGCGGATAGATGGCAACAGATTACTTCCCAGGTTTGATGAAAAAGGAACGATCTCGACGCGTTCCGTAGGCGATTCAAAGAGATCGCGGGAAGTCAGAATTGATCAGACGGTGAATGTGCGACCGTTCTTAACACATGTCTCAGTGGGGAAGCTCTAAGCGTATTCGGGCCACTTTCCCCGGAAGATGCTGCAAGCTACAGCAAGGTAAAGGCCGCCTTGCTTAAGCGATTCCGACTCACCAATGAGAGATTCCGAGATGAATTCAGAACAAGGAAGCCCACAGATGGCGAAATGGCAACCCAGTATGCGGCAAGATTAAGTCACTACTTTGATCGGTGGATAGAACTTTCAGAAATTGCATAAGAATACAGTACACTTAATGAGCTACTGATCAAGGAACAATTCCTGAGAGCGCGGGGAAAACCGACAGCCGTGATGCCCGATTTAGCCCAAAGGCTCCACCAAAGTGCTACCTGTGCAACAAGTAAGGCCACTACGCGTCTAATTGCCGCAACAGCGCTACCAACAGTAGCCCAACAGCTTGTTTTAAGTGCGGCCAGAAGGGGCACAGAGCCGCGGTTTGTCCAAACCCAAGCAAGCCCATCCCCCAGGTATCGTGCGTACGGGCCTCCTCAGGTGACCACCTGGAAGAAGAAGATGAAAATGGCTTTGTAGAACTGAAGAACGGCAAGAAGGTACCCGTCGTGAACGCCGTTATGAACGCGCTACCGGAAGCCGAAATGATCAGAATGCCTGTCCTCAAAGGGAAGGAAGGAGAAAAAACAATTACAGTGTTGCGAGACACGGGAAGCAGCGCTGTAATAATAAAACGAAGACTAGTGAGAGATAAGTATCTAACTGGACCCATTCTCTGGCTTGCGACCGGCGAAAGCTGGGCACCAAACGACCAACCCCCTTGTCACTTCGCAGCTGGTCTCCGGCTGAGCTTGCCACACTGAGTCGAGGGCATCTCCTTTGTGAGCGAGACCGCTACAGCCACACGCTGTAAGGTTGTCTGCGAGCGCACGCAAAAGTGCGCGAAGTGGTGACAGTCGCCAGTCTCTGGTGTAGACTTCGGCACTATGTGCAGTGGAGACGCCCAAGGACTAGCGGACGGGCGGATTATGCCGAGTTCAAGCCTGTGGTCGAATTCATGTCGAGCTGCTTGCAGCTTTTGCAGGGACAGGCGACGTGGGCGTGTGTAAACTGGTAGGCCTGTGGTGACAATGTGGTGGCATACATTGTGTTTGACGGCCGCGCTAGCCTGTGGTGGCCGCGTCAGTTCGGGGAAATCGCCGAGGATGCCGGTGAATCGTGTAGCGCCCGGCGGTGCTACGACCGTGGAGCGGAGGGGTGGATGCCTGGATGGCTTCCCGCGCACTTCTGCTTGTGACAAGGGGCCCTGTAAATGCCGGTTGCGGGCATCGACAAGCAGTCCGAAGTTGCGCAAAAAGTCCGCTCCAAGGATTGCAAATTTTACGTCAGCCACGACTAAAATCTACCGAAATGTCCTCTTGAGGCCCAGGTCCAGCGAGAGAGAGCGTTGCCCGCACGTCGGTATCGTCGTATTGTTGGCAGCTTGAAACGGAGCTGCGCACGGTCGTTTGCTTTCGGCTGGCGACACCGGCACGGCACTAACTTCCGCCCCTGTGTCGACTAGGAAACGAGCACCTCTTTCGCGATCGGTCAGGACGAAAACCGCTGGGCGACTGTCCGGCGGGGCGGGGGCAGTGGTCACCTTCAGGGCTGACCAGGGGCGTTTCCCGAATTTTCACAGGGCGACACACAGTTCCGTGCAGCGTTGCCAAATTTGCGGTGGTACCAGCACACCCTGCGTTGTTGTGGTTGTGATGCGGTACGCTGTCGTGGTCACTGGTTGCCGCTCGAGTGCAGCGCTGCGACGGTGTCTGCGAGGCGACAAATTTCCTCTCGAATCTCTTGCAGGGAATTGGCGGACGGTACGTCTGCGTGCACCTACGACTGTTGGCACGGCGACAGTCGTGAGTTTGTCGGCGAGCTCGGCCATCTTGGCAAGGTCTGTCTCGCCCGACGCCGTGAGGCCTATCCGTACGCTTGTGGGAAGCCTTTGCAGGAACAGTTCCCGCCCTAAACGGCCGTCGCTTGCTGTCGCTCCGCCGGCCAGTTGCTGCATGTGGCATAGCAGCTGGCTGGGTCGGCGGTCGCCAAGTTCGGCCTCCCGCAGTAGCTGCTAGAGACGCTCCGGTTCTGTAGGTGTGACACGGCGAATCAGTGTCTCTTTTAGCGTCTGGTCGGCGTTCTCTGCGGGTGGTGTTAGCAGTAGGCCCCGCACCTCACTGGCCATCGCAGGCGGGAGACTGCCCACCGCGTGGTGGTATTTGGTGCTGTCAGCAGTGATGCGGCGAGCAGCGAACTGTGACTCAACTTGCACGAACCAAAGTTTCGGGTCGCCAGTCCAAAACGGATAGCTTGACATCAAGTACGGCTACCGTGGGGCTGCCGGCGTCGTTTCGCTGGCTCATGGCTATCACGTCCGGGTCACCAATTATTGTCACGCGTGAGGAAAGCAGAGTCTCTGTGCCAACTGGTTTTATTCTTTGTGCGCCGGCCCTTTCTCGGAGGCCGGCTGGCTACGGTGGACTGCGGTCGGCTATGTTCCGCGCTAGCAGCACCGCGGCTTATCCGTGGCATATTTGCGTTCACCACAGTTGGCCGCGTGGTGCGGAGCAGCTGCCGGCGGCGCGGCGCAGTGAAGGAAGGAAGGAAGGAAGGCCTCAGACGTTGCTGGCACATACCCACTACGGGGGAGTGGCCAAGACACAGGCGGTTAATTACTGGATACAGGAAAGTTTTGACGGGAAAAGGAGTGGTAATAGTATGTAGTCCGAGAGATTGGAAAAGGGAAGGAAAGGGGTCCAGTTAACTTGGAGATCAAAGACGGGACAATTGCTTAATGTGCATAATAGTACACAATGCCTGTAATGTTGCAATGTCGCACTGATTGAGGGCGGGAAAAAGAAATTAGAATGGGAGTCGCTGCGTTTCTTGAAGAAAATTTTGCACAGCAGAGCGCACACTCCTGTCGCTTCGTCCAAGCAAAGAAGCGCCAATGGAAAGAACAACCGCGGAAGACACAGGCAAGCCCAGTTGATGAAATGGAATCTGCAAAATACTCTTCCTCAAATGAAAAAAGCGGCGGCAGAACAGCAGTGGCTGATAACGCGGTTCATCACGTGGTTGGTCACGTGACTAGTCACGTGGTGCGGCGCCCCGCCGAAACCGAGCTGCAACAGCTGTGCGCATGCGCCGTGTCAAGTGGGACGAAGATGAAGAAAGAACGCCCAGCGAAACGGAGCGGCGAAAGACTGACTTGGCAATTCAACTGAGCAAACTCCACCCGGCCAGCTGTAGCCTTCGCGTCACTCCAGGTTTAACCATAGCTCAATCATCGCCAATTTTTCTAGTTCCTTGAAATTGGGGTGCCGACCCATACGGCGGATCAGCCAGTTTTGGCTCATAGTAAGTACAATAATTATGCTGAGCTGACAACAACCTAAGCTGCAAAAATCACATATAAGGTACGCAGTATTGCTAGTCACGTACGTGCTTGCTTCCTTTGCTTCGTTTTAGAAGTGCATTCTATATGAATGAAGCTTCAAAGTGGACTCTTAACAGCTTTTATATTATAACACTCACCGTTTGAATTGAGCACGACCAAATTCTTTCACGTGTTACGTCTACTTGAAATATATGGTCTGATGCAGGGAATAACTGCCCCAAACATGAAATTCCTGTTGCAAGTAAGGAAATTATTGGTCACAGCACGGACCATAACTAGCTGCACTGAGCGCACGTACTTTTCAGGTGTTGGAGCAAATGTTTAACGGCTCGGACTAGGAACATAAGCATTGTTTGTCCTGGCTGAACAAACGTTAGGACTACATACACACCTCCGTTACTGTGCCCGTTTTGTAGCGAAAGCTACATTACGGCAGCATTTCGAGCCTTCAGCGTGGCGGTGCCGTCTCCCTGTTGTTTCGCTGTCACGTGGTGCGGAGCACCTACCGGCGGCGCGGCGCCGTGGCTGATCACGTGGTTAAACTCTTTGTTCATCACGTGACAAAGCTCCACGCGGCAAGCTGTAACTATCCCGTCACTCCAGATTTAACCAAAGCGAAACCACAGCCAAGTTTTTTTTATTTTTGTAACGGGTTCTCTGGGTATAATATTGGTTACAGCTTTTTTTATGCTTGTGTTGTTTTAATTTTATTTGATTGAGCATAATATGAATCTGTCAGGTGCTTGCTCATGGCAATTTTTACCTTCGATCCTTTTTTTTTCGTAACACCAAACACACGAAGTGTTATGCAGATACAAGGTTGGATGGGCATACAAAAGTGGAGAAAGATTGTGAACGCCCTGAATGACCGAGATATGTGTCCTGAAAGCCCATGATCAGAAATTTCTGTTCTTCACAGAAGAATCAGAGACGATCGATGTGGTTGACGTGGCAGATTAAGCGTTAGCATTAGTGCTTCCCCGGACGGAGCAGCCGTTACCGCTGACCGGTTCAGACTGCGAGTGGGTGGCATCATCCTGTTCGTCACTCACTGCGTCACACGATGTTATCCGCACCCCTCTACTTTGCATTGCGACCGCAGTGTCCCTCCTGCAACCCGTTATCTCCAACCCTCTCTTTTTCATTTCATTTCATTTATTTACCTTAAAGGCCCCTTTCGGGGTATTACATAAGGGGTGGGGTAATCAAAAATTGGTACATTTTTTCACGATGACATATGAAGTTCAATATTGGCGTTGAAGAGTGACGGGCAGGTGATAGCAGCAGCGGAGTGGGAGAGGCCATTCCAGTCTGACGCGGCTCGTGGAAAGAAAGAGGTGGAGAAGGTTACAGTACGGGCACGTGGACGAGTAACTTGAAGGGGGTGACCAGTGCGATGTGATATGCGCGGCGGAGGTGCGCAGATGTATGGTTCATGGCCGAGTTAGCTGTAATAAAATTTATGAAAAAGAGATAGGGTTGCGACGCGACGACGGCAAGAAAGACTTCGTAAGTTGGACAGTGATTTCAGGGATGTCACACTGACCTCGTATGAATATTGGGAGTGAATGAAACGGGCGGCGCGATTTTGCACAGCTTCAAGTGCATCGATTAGATATGCTTGATGTGCGCTCCAAATGGGGGATGCGTATTCTAGTTTTGGTCTTACCAATGATGTGTAAGCGAGTAATTTGACCTCTTTTGTTGCGTGACGTAAATGGCGATTCAGATAGGCAAGGGTTCTGTTTGCAGATGAAATAACATTAGTAACATGTTCCCGCCAAGTTAGATCATGACACACAGTGATACCTGAGTATTTGTATGAATGAATGTGCTCTATTGGATTGTTAGAAATTCTAAAGGAAAAGGACAACGGATGAAGTCTGCGGTGAAACGAAATAAGCTTGCATTTGTTAGGGTTAAGTGTCATTAGCCAATCATCGCACCATTTTTCAATGCGGTTAAGATCATCCTGAAGGGCTTTTTGGTCGGAAGTGTTAATTATTGAGTGGTAGATAACGCAGTCGCCGGCGAATAAACGGATATTGCATGATAGGTGTTCTGGCAAGTCATTTATGTATATTAAGAAGAAAAGAGGACCTAGGACCGAGCCCTGAGGTACGCCTGAGGTTACGGGGGCAGAAGGGGATGACTGGGTGTTAACAGCAACTGACTGAAAGCGATACGTTAGAAATGCCTCAATCCATTTTAAGATGTTAGGATGCAAGTTCAGCTGCGAAAGCTTTAGCATCAAACGTCGATGGGAAACCTTGTCGGAGGCTTTAGCAAAGTAAAAAAAAATTGCGTCAGTCTGGATTTTTAAGTCGAGGTTCGCACGCAGATCGTGAAGAAAGAGTGCTAATTGTGTGTTACAGGAATACTTTTTGCGAAATCCATGTTGTGCAGGATGAAAGAATTTGTTACCATCCAGGAACTGCATGATTTCTGAGTAGATGATATGCTCCATGATTTTACACGGTACACTTGTGAGCGAGATAGGACGGTAATTTAATGGTGAATTTTTGTTACCGGATTTGTAGACTGGAACGACCTTTCCCTTCTTCCAATCATCAGGTATGGTGCCTGTGGAAAGTGACTGAGCAAACAGTAACAATAAACATTCGGCAGAAATGCACTTTGTGTTTTTTAAAAGTTTAGAATTTATTTCGTCCATGCCTGCTGCAGATGAAAGTTTAATTTTATCTATTAAGGACATTAATCCATTAGCAGAAACATTGGTTACAGGCATGGTGTGCGGAATGGTTGTAGGCAGAATAGGTAAGGGCGCATCGGGCTCGCTTGTGAAGACAGAGGAAAAAGCAACTGAAAAGATATTATCACATTCAGTATCGCTAAATGGCTTCCCCTGAATCTTTATTAAGGGTAACTGAATGCGTATTAGTAGGGTTTATAATTTGCCAGAACTTTTTTGTGTTACTTTTTAAGATTCTCGACAAGTCGTCGTGATAAAAGTGTTGCTTAGCGTTTTTGACAGCTGATAAATACGAGCTCTCGGCGGCAAAATAGTTGTCCCATGAGC